>WNWK01007565.1:52500-92751 GCA_009830355.1 Cherax destructor | reverse complement strand
GGGTGTAGTGTCAATGGTCGTAAAAGAAAAGATGGATTTGGGAGCATTCTGGACCGTGATGATGTAGTGCCGCTCTTGAGCGTAAATGAATGTCTTTACCAACGGCGTAGCAGAGCTTTAAATACTATGGTCTGAAAGATAGGTATTAGGGGTCGGTCGCAGAGAAAAAAACTTCGCCCTTGGTAGTTTGAAACAGGGGTTTAAAGGGGGGAGTGCGTGTCGAGCTGGTGTTTCTGCGATAAACGGGGGAGTTCGAATCGTCATGTGGGGTCGGTCGTTTTGTGGGACGGGGTGGCCCGATGGGAGACGGGGGGGCATTCGAAAACCGCACCCTCGGGGAGCTGGAATCAAGGTCAGAAAGGCGAAGGTCAGACGTATCGAAAGGGCCGTCGGACCTTCCAAGCAGGTGACAACCAGCACGAAAAAGATACGGGGGGCATGAGGGTGCCCCAAAGAGTCACCCGTTGGAAGGTCAGTACTGGGTGCGGTATCGGGAAGGGGCCCGGGGGTAGTGGTTCATGGATTGGGTCAGCCATGGTTAGGTTACTTCTTTCTTTTTTTTTTTAAAAGAAAAAAAAAAAGAAAAGAAAAAAAAAAAAAAAAAAAAGAAAAAAAAGGGGAACATGGAGAATAGCCCCTGGGGAATAAAAGGGGGCGTAAACCCCCCTCCGTGCCCAAGAGGACCTCAACCCCCCAAGTGGTGCAGATGCACATGGAACCCGTGCCACCCTACCCTTCATGCCAGTAAACCAGCAATCCGGGATAGCAACCTCACATCCACCGAGCCATCTCGGCGGACAAAAGAGAGGGCGGCCGGATATCCGCCACAAAGCATACCGCCTTCGGCCACCACCCCCGGAATCCGAAAGGTGGCCTCCAGAGATACACCCGTCGCCCGAAAGATACCCAAGGCCACCCCCCGGGTGATTGGAGAGGGATCGGAACATCCCCAGGCGATCCAGATTCCACGGCAAACTACACCACCACCAAGGACCTCAACGGAATGGGATGGACCACGATACCCTTCCCCCTACCTAGGAACTAGAATGCCTGAGGAGAGAAGCTCCCAGGGTAAAACTGGGAAGGAAATAAGGGAGGGATGAGGAGGGGGAGGAGGAAAGGGAAAAGGGAGGATGGGGAAGGTGGGAAAAGGGAGGGGGGATTGGGGGGTAATTAGGTTCGGTCTGAGGAAGAAGACCAAAAGGTCCAATTCCTCAGACCGATAGCCTCTTTACCTCGTCAAGGAGCCCCCCTTAAAGAGGGGAGTTAGACCAGAGTCTGCTCGACGAGAGTGACCGGACGGCACTCGTGTCTAGGGCCCACCGTAAGGGCTTGCGGAAGGTGAACTTGACATTGTCAAAGGTAGGCGCTTTTTCATAAGAAAGTAGGAACATAGTAGCAGGCCTGTTGGCCTATACTAGGCAGGCCCTTCACAATCAATCCCACTGAGAATTGCAGGCTCTACACTGTCTCTTCAGTAATTACCTTCAGTGATTACTGTTGTTTTTAATGGGGCAAGTGTTCCACATTGAAGCATGCTTGGGCCATTATTATGGAATGTCAACTTCTATGACCTTCTTCTCATCCCAGAATCCCATGTATATGCAGACGACTGTACTGACATTAACTTACCCAAGAGATGAAATGCCAGCTACTCTAAGCTACATCGATCACCAGCTAAGAGCTGTATCTACCTGGTGAAACCGATGGCAGGTAACATTTGCTCTTGAGAAAACACAAATGATGGTCTATAAGCACAAAGATGGTAATGCCGGAGCAACAGTAAGTATGAATGGGAGAGTGTTGGTACATGGGGACCAAGTTGATATCCTTGAGGTGAAATTTGACTCCAAACTGACCATGAAGAACCACGTTGTAAATCTTGCAAACAAGGCGGCCAGGAAGCTTACAGCACTTCGACGAATCTCGCATCTGGTCGACAGTAGAGGTTGCAGGATTCTGGACGAGGCACAAGTACGTTCATACCTTAAATATGCTCCTCTTTCTTTGATTGCCTGCCACCCCATCTTCCCCATCTCATCTGCGACTTCTTGACAGAGTAGAAAACATAGCAAAACGCCTCATCTCTGGCCTGGCCACAGCCTGGATAGATTTGTCATTTCAGCAGAACCTTCAACACCGGAGCGATGTGGGCGGCCTTACTGTTATATACAAAACTAATATTGTCAAAGTACCACACTTGGCTCCATTCAAAGGACAGCGAGAAGTGAGCTTTTACACAACAAGACGGGCAGCAAGCAGCAGCATCACTCTGACTGTACCCTTCTCCTGAATATCACTCATCTGAGATCATTTATTCCCAGGATGACTCGAGTCTGGAATATGTTCGTATAGCATAATGATATCAACGAAATAGTCAGTTGCTCAAATGAAATTGCTGGCCCACAGATGGCTCCAACTTCATCCTGTTCCCTATATGTATGTCTCATAACAATAAAACGGCTTTTAAATGAGTTGATGTAACAGATCTTAGCTAGTAAATGAAGTTAGGAATTCTTAATAACCTTATAAAACCCCGTGTAAAAAAGAATACTCATAGAATTGCATACCTTTCAGTAAAATATTCATAGGATACCCAATATTTTTCATTAAAAATCTTCAGAAAATGTTTCGTATTTCCATTAACATATTCAAATAATACCCATATTCTTATTAAATTCTTCATAGAAAATATACCATATTTTTATTAAAATCTAAAAATCCCAAATTTATATTAACCTGTTCATAGGTCACCCATATTTTCTTTAAAACATTCAAAGGTCACCCATTATTTTCTTTAAAACATTCATAGGTCACCCAATATTTTCTTTAAACATCTAATAGAATATTTCACATTTTCTTTAAAATATTCATAGGATGCTTCTCATTTTCATTAAAATATTCGTAGTACATCCCTTATTTTTGTTTAAATATTCATAGAATACGCAATATTTTATTTAAAATATTAGTAGAATACACAATATTTCCATTAAATATTCATGGTATATCAGTTGTTTTATTAAAACATTCATAGGACACACCCCTTATTTTCTTTAAAATATTCATAGGACACACCCCTTATTTTCTTTAAAATATTCATAGGACACACCCCTTATTTTCTTTAAAATATTCATAGGACACACCCCTTATTTTCTTTAAAATATTCATAGGACACACCCCTTATTTTCATTAATATCCGTAGAATGTACCATATTTTCACTACATTTCCATACCACATCCCACATTTTTATTTAATCTTCATGGGATACCACCTAAGGGGGCGGCAGCATGACTTAGAGCGAGATATGCTTCCTTATCTGTTAGTAATGTTTCTTTTTTTTCTTACTGAAAGATTACGTTTATTTACATTAAATTATGTAAAGGTAACATAATCTAAGCTAAACTGACTGAAACGTAATATGGAAGAATGTTATTCACTGATTATATGCTAAACCGTCAATATAGTTTACAATTAATTTACTGTTTTGATGGTTTGAAACTAGGTATAGATTATTCTTTAATAACTAAGATGCCTACGATGTAAAGAAACGGGTTGTTTAGTAATATTAAAATAATTTTCGATATGTTTACCTTAATATATACACATGTCGTGCCAAATAGGTAAAACTTGCGATTTTGGCTTAAATAGCAATGTTGAATATGGAAAGCAAATATTTATGCATGCACTAATTTAGCAAAAATATTTCTGTTGTTGTTGTTGTTGATACGCCGGTACTCTCCCGGCCCGGGCTTTTTCCAAGTGGTGGCCCGGCCTAGGTTCCCTTTCTCGGGAGTATCTTAGACTAATGTCTGCCATGGGAGGAGGTACAAGTACCTCCTCATCGTTGGGACCAACTGTCCCCAGGCCTAGCCACATTCTCCGCCTTCACGGGGCTCGTAGGGAGAAGCTAGGCTTCTCTGGTCTGCCATCTTCCCCGCTTATGGGAATGGCAGTCTTGTGAGCTGCAGAATGTAACAAGCTCCAGCTCTGGCCCCTACCCTGCCCTAGAAGAGCTGGGCATGGTATATCCATGCCAAATATTTCTGAACCTAACGAAAAATATATATTTCATTGTGTTTGTTTATTATTAAATTATTGTAAACTTACCTAAAATATATTTAGTTGGATTAGGCTAAATTAAATTGAGCTTGTTATAATAAGGAACAAAATTATTAATTTTTACATTAACATAAATGAAAAAAAATATATATTTAAAGGTATAAGAGAAATTTTTAGGGCTTAATTTTAAATGGCTTCTTGCCAATTGACCAGTTTTACCTATTCAGCACGACATATATATATATATATATATATATATATATATATATATATATATATATATATATATATATATATATATATATTATATTATATATATATATGTCGTCCTAAAAAATTCTCTTATATGTTTAAAGATATATATTTTTCATTTAAGGTAATGTAAAAATTAATAATTTTGTACCTTATTATAACAAGCTCAATTTAATTTAGCCTAATCCAACTAAATATATTTTAGATAAGTTTACAAATATTTAATAATAAACAAATGCAATGAAATATATATTTTTCGTTAGGTTCAGAAATATTTGGCATGGACATACCATGCCCAACAATTCTATTGCCTATATATATATATATATAGGCAATGGGGTCAAAGATGTATGGGATAGGCTTAACAATGTAGTGTTAGTGTTCAGCAGGACACGCTAACACTACATTGGTGGAATGATAATGTGAAGAGAGTAGTATGGGAGAAAAAGTTAGCTTATGAGAGGTTTTTACAAAGTAGATGTGATGCAATGAGGGAAGAGTATATCAAGAGAAAAAGAGAGGTTAAGAGAGTGGTGAAGCAATGTAAAAAGAGAGCATATGAGAGAGTGGGTGAGATGTTATTAACAAATTTTGTTGAAAACCAATAAAAAGTCTTGGAGACAGATTAATAAGTTGAGGAAGCCTAGGGAACGAATGGATTTGACAAATAAAAATAGGAGAGGAGAGTTATTAAATGGAGAGTTAGAGGCATCGGGAAGATGGAGGGAATATTTTGAGGAATGAATGTTGATGAAGACAGGGAAGCTGTGATTGCGTGTATAGGGAGTGTGGAAGAGCCAGTTGTGAGTGTGGGGAAAGTTCGTGAGGCAGTGGGTAGAATGAAAGGGGAAAGGCAGCTGGGATTGATGGGATAAAGATAGAAATGTTAAAAGCAGGTGGGATATAGTTTTGGAGTGGTTGGTGCTATTATTTAATAAATGTATGGAAGAGGGTATGGTACTTAGGGATTGGCAGATATCGTGCATGGGTCCTTTGTATAATGGCAAAGGGGACAAAAGAGAGTGAAAAAAAATATAGGGGAATAATTCTGTTGAGTATACCTGGTAAAGTGTAATATTGAAAAAAATATTGAACAAATTAAGAGTAAGACGGAGAGCAGGATAGCAGATGAACAAAGAGGCTTTAGGAAAGGTAGGGGGTGTGTAGACCAAGTGTTTACAGTGAAACATATAGGTGAACAGTATTTATATAAGGGTAAAGAGGTTTTTGTGGCATTTATGGAGTTGGAAATAGCATATGATAGGGTGGACAGGGGGGCATTGTGGTAGATGTTGCAGGTGTATGGAATAGCAGGTAGGTTACTGAAAGTAGTGAAGAGTTTTTACGAGGATAGTGAGGCTCAGGTTAGAGAATGTAGGAGAGAAGGAGATTATTCCCCAGTAAAAGTAGGCCTTAGACAAGGATGTGTGATGTCACCGTGGTTGTTCATTATATTTATAGATGGGGTTGTGAGAGAAGTGAATGTGCGGGTGTTGGTAAGAGGTGTGGGGTTAAAAGATAGATAATCTAACACAAAGTGGGAGTTGTCAAAGTTGCAGTTTGCTGATGATACTGTGCTTTTGGGAGATTCTGAAGAGAAGTTGCAGAGGTTGGTGGATGCGTTTGGTTGGGTATGTAAAAGAAGAAAATTAAAAGTGAATATAGGAAAGAGTAAGGTAACAACAAGATTAGGTAACGAAAGATTATATATCAGATTGGAGGGACAGAGTGGTGGAGGAGAATGTATTCAGATATTTAGGAGTCGAGGTTTCAGCAGATTGGTCTATGAAGGATGAGGAGAATCATATAATTTATGAAAGGAAAAGGGTGAGTGGTGCATTTAGGAGTCTGTGAAAACAAAGAACTTTGTCCGTGGAAGCAAAGAAGGGAATGCATGAGAGTAAAGTTATACCAAGACTCTTATATGTGTGTGAAGCATGGATGAAGAATGTTGCAACAAGGAGAAGACTGGAGGCAGTGGAGATGTCATGTCTGAGGATAATGTGTGGTGTGAATATAATGCAGACAATTCGCAGTATGGAAATTAGGAGGAGGAGCGGGATTACTAAAACTATTATCCAGAGGGCTGAGGAGGTGTTGTTGGAACAAAATAGAATGCCTGTGGAGGGAAGCTCCCAGATTAAAAATGGGAAGGAAATAAGGGAGGAATGAGGAGGAGGAGGAGGAGGAGGAGGAGGAAAGGGAAAAGGGAGGATGGGGAAAATGGGAAAAGGGAGGGGGGATTGGGGGGTAATTAGGTTAGGTCTGATGAAGAAGACCAAGAGGTCCAATTCCTCAGACCGATAGCCTCTTTACCACGACAAGGAGCCCCCCTTAAAGATGTTGATTTTGTATAGCATTGTTGTTTAAGGTTGTGTACAATAGACTCTACTAAATAGCTATAGAGCTTGTATAGGCCATAATTTGAGTTATATACGGCATTCTTGTCATGTTTCAAGAGAGAAGATTCAATTATGTTTCTTTCTATGACAGTAATCCCGGTGGGTGATTAGAGGAAGTAACGTGGTTAAAGATAGTGTTCGACTCCTGCCATGTCCTGACTGAGTATTTATGTTGGGTTATTCTGGTTTCCAGAATTTTACCTGTTTCACCAATATATGAGAGAGGACACTGAGTACATGGGATCTTGTAAACCCCACCAACTTTGTTGGAGGGTGTGTTGGAGGGTGTGTTGGAGGGTGTGTTTTTAATCAGTCTTTGTTTCACAGTCCCAGTGTTTTTGAAAGCAAGGTTTATATTGATCTTTATTAATGCCTCACGTAGGCAAACCAGGTTCTCATTGTACGGTAAAACTAGTACATTTTTCCTGGCCATCACTTCCTTAGGTTCAGTCGTGTAAAAAGTCTTTCTTGCTGACATTATTACCTTCTCGACAACATTCCTGGGATATCTCAGTTGTGTGGCTATGATGAATATCTTGCTTATTTCGTCCTCTAGGTACTCTGAACTGCTGATGTGCAAGGCTCTCAAGAACATTGTGAGGAACACACTACTGTTTACTCAGGTGTCGTGGTTGTAACAGTAGGGAATGTATGACGTCACATTGTTAGACTTCCTATAAACTGTAAATTTGATTTTTTTATCAACACGATGTATTAAAACATCTAGGAACTGGAAAGCGTTGTTTATTTCATATTGTGGGGTGAACTTAATGGAAGGTACTAGCCCACTGAGTCTGGGTAGGAACTCATCAATGTTGTGATCTCTCGGCCATAGGCAAAGAATATCGTCTACGTATCTGAACCAACTAGCTTTATCTTGGAGAATGTCTTTAAGAACTCTGGTCTCATAGAATTCCATATACAAGTTGCTGAGTAAGGGGCTAAGGGGATTTCCCATTGCCATGCCTTGTTTTTGAGCATAGTATTTCCCTTCAAACACGAACATACAATCAGTAACACAAAGTTTTATCATTTCAATTATTGTTTTCGTGGGGTATGACAAGGGGAATTTTTCAATTTCCAAGGTACAAGAGCAGGTCAGAGACTTTGGTGAACAGAGCTGTGACATCAAAGCTCACTAGGGTAAAGTCATGAGGGACATTTAATTTCTGGAGTCTTTCGGTAAGGTCAACGTTGTTTTTAATATGTGCATCCGAAATCTTACCTACCGTAGGAGTTAGAAGTTTAACCAGCCATTTAAATAGGTTATATGCTGCTGAGCCTACTGAACTTATAATAGGACGGGCTTGGTACCCTGGCTTAAGAGTATTGATCACCCCATAAAGATATGGTAGAGTTGCTGATCTAGCCGACAGATGTTTGATTAGTTCATCATTCCACTTCAATAGTGTTTTAAGTTGTTTATTGAAATGGCTGTTGATCTGGTCTGTGAGGTTCTTAATGAGTGGTTCATACGTTTCATTATCACTCAATAAATGGTTCATTTTCTCTAAATATTCAATTTTGTCCAAAATAACAGTTACCTTCGATTTATCGCTTCTTGAGAGGTGCAGAGTCTGATCATTATTGAGCTCCTTATAAGCTTTTGTGAATCTTAATGGGCAGTTGGGTAGCACCGGCTTAAGTAATGTTCCGTATACCATACCTTTGCATATATTGAACGTATCAAGGGTCAAGTCGCCGTGTTTTCCAGCATGCAAAACGATTTTGCTAGGTTTACATAATTAACATCATTAGTTGAGGGCGCAAAGCTTCACTACTTAAATCTTTGCTAGACCGGTTCATAACAAACTCCAGATTCGCATGTGTGGTCCAACCACTCTGTGCTATGAGATTGTTTAACACTAGCCGCTGCCCATTCTAAGATTTTCCAAGTGAATATAATCATGTATCTCTCCCGCCTGCGTTCTAGGGAGTGCAGGTTGAGGAACTTCACGCGTTCCCAGTAACTTAGGTGTTTTATCGTGGTTATGTGTTTTATCGTGGTTATTTCTTAGTCAGCAATTTCACCTGCTTTGAAAGGTGCTGTTAGTGTGTAGCAATATTCCAGCCTAGATAGAAAAAGCGACCTGAAGAGTGTCATCATCATTGAACTTCTCATCATTGAACTTCATATTGTTTTCTGTGGCCCATTTAAAAATTTGGTTGATGTCCGCCTGGAGCCTTGCAGTGTCTTCAATGTAGGACACTGTCATGCAAATTCGGGTGTCATTTGCAAAGGAAGACACGGCACTGTGGCTTATATCCCTGTCTATGTACGATATGAGGATGAGGAACAGGATGGGACCGAGTACTGTGCCTTGTGGAACAGAACTTTTCACCGTAGCCGACTCAGACTTTACTCTGTTGACTACTACTCTTTGTGTTCTATTTGTTAGGAAATTATAGATCCATCTAACAACTTTTCATGTTATTCCTTTATCACGCATTTTGTGCACTAATGCACCTGGTCACATTTGTCAAAGGCTTTTGCATAATGTGTGTATATTACATCTGCATTATGTTTGTCTTCTAGAGCATCCAGGACCTTGTCGTAGTGGTCCAGTGGTTGGGACAGACAGGAGCGACCTGCTCTAAACCCATGCTGCCCTGGGTTGTGACTTCATCTCCAAAACCTCGAGCAGCAACTAACCTCAAAATAAGTTAGGGGCTTCTTGCAGTTCTTGATGAACACGGAGTTCCATGAGTCTGGGCCTGGGGCAGAGTGCATGGGCAGATCATTTATCGCCTTTTGGAAGTCATCTGGCGTCAGGATATTATCAGATAGGAGTGTGTCTACCATATTATGTGTCTCATAAAAAAATCATTTAGGTCCTCGTCTTTCAGTATGGTTAGCGGCTCGCTAACCAGACTGTCATCTGTGTAGGACCCATCTCGTTTAAGTAGGGGCCCAATACTAGATGTTGTTCTCGACTTTGATTTGGTATAATAAAATAAATACTTTGGGTTTCTTTCCATTTCATTTATTGCTTTTAGTTCTTCCCTCATTTCTTGACTCCTGTAAGATTCCTTTAGCTTTAGTTCTATGTTTTCTATTTCTCAGTCCAGTGTCTCCCTACGTACATCAGATATATTTGCCTCTTTTAGCCCCTCTGTTATCTTTGCCTTCGCCTGTATAGGGAGCGGCTTTCTCTTTGTAGTTTATATCTTCTCTTCCTTTTCCTTAAGGGAATTTGCCTTGAGCATACCTCAAGTGCCAGAGAGTTAATTTGTTCTAGACATAGGTTGGGATCCGTGTTGCTTAGGCTGTCTTCCCAGGTTATATCATTTAGGACTTGGTTTACTTGGTCCCACCTTATGTTGAATTTGGTGAAGGCTTCCTAGGGACTGATCACATTTTGTCGGTCTGGGGCCCCGCGCATACATGTCTGAACCTCTATTATTTTGTGATCTTTCCAAATTTTATTAATTATAAACGAGTCTAATTTGTATAATCCTAAACCATTTTTTTTTGAAGCCTGATTCCATTATATTTCATTCAATCATAGACCTGATTGATGGAACTTCTTCAGCATTTTGAAACTCAACTGGATGGTTAAAATCTCTCACATGAATTAATAAAAGCACACAAACCAGGTAACCCAGCCAAACCTATTAGTTACATGAGTTCAGTTTTCTATAAATTATTTAAATGTCTAATAGATATGTTGAACCAAGTTGTTGGAAAAAAAATCTAACTCTAATGTTAAAAAAAAATAGATTTAGTGCATAAATTAAGCATCATGGCTGATCTAAATAATTAGAGTATAGTTATATTGCGCCCCCTGAATGGGGCCCAATGTTTCTAGTGTATATATTTACCTTTTCATATAATTTTGCCGATATTTTCATTAATAGATAAAACGAAAATATCTTGCTTACTATTATTATTTGACTTATTATATTAGCTATGTATGTAGGTAGGATGTAACAATTACACATCTCACTGTGCTCGCTGTTGAAGAGTTGTGACTGGCTGTCCGCCGTCGCAAACTACGTTGCTAACTACGTCTTGCGTGTTGGTGTCAGGCTGTACCTTCCACCTTGCTGGAGTAGCATGGACGAGTCACGTGATCTCACCTGATGTGATGCCTGTTGTCAAGAAATATCTCTCTTCACAGCTGGTCATCACACGACCAGCACCTCTCTCTCTCTCCATCTCTCCAGAGAGATCTCTCATCTCTGGCTGTTTATTCTTTATTTAGATTCTGTTATGGAAGAGTATGGTTTCGCTGGTGAGTCGAAGCGTACTTCTTGAAACTCTGTGTTACTCTGTTCACGGAGCATAGTTCACACTTAGTGATTTTTGACATTTTGCTGAGGTTGTGTGTCGTACTGACACTCTAAGTCAACCCAGGTCCCAAGCTAAAGCTTCTGACCTATTTTATGAGGCATCTATGCACCATCGTAGTCAGGGATTTGGTTATGCTGAACTTAGATTCAGTATTTAAGGAAATTTTATGACTTTTATAGAGGATCTGCTGATGGTCCTCAGTTAGGGTCGCTATTTTGTTTCCTTGTTCCTGACGCTGTGCTGCTGTTTGTTACATTATTGCTGTTGGCGAATGATTCGTCATGTTCAAGTAAGCTGTTTTGATTGCCTTGTTGGTCAAGAAGATAGAATACTTGAGGACGTTTAGTCAGTCAAGTCTAGTCTTACTGAGACATAACGAGCACTTTGAGCACACATTCACACATGCTTGTATATGCTAGTATTATTTTTATAATTGATGATAACGTACAAGACGGTACTTAAGAGTCATACTGATATGAAAAGTGCCCTCAAGACTTTGCACTACAAGAGATGTGTAGGAGCTAATATTCTAAATTATATAAAATTCATTTACTTTGATTTTGTCCAGCTAGACACCTTTGTTAATGAACATCTCAATTTTTATTTCATTGGATTATTATCACCTAGTTGTAATCCCAAAACTCTAATAATATTTACTCAATACAAGGGATAACTAGATCTGATCTTAATCCGACTTGTTACAAAAACCAGAAACAGGCTGAATATTAGAGGGGGAGACCTAGTATTCTCTGGAGATGTCTATACTTTATAGATATCGCATTTTTGTAACAGGTTAGCTTAGATGTTACTTCTTCTTTCACAAAGGTTTCGGGTTGATAAGTTTCCTGTATGAAGAACTTAATAATTATGATTTACCATTGCCAGTACCTGCTATCACTGAGCTTATTAAACTCTGTTTTGTTGATGCAAAGTTTTGGTTTAATGGTGAGTTTTACATTCAAAAGTTTGGTATTACAATGGGAAATTCTCTCTCATCTGTTCTTAGCAATTATACATGGTACTTTGAAACAAGATTGCTTGACAAAATCCTTCCCAATAGAACTAAGTGGTACAGATGTGTTGATGATGTTTTATGTCTGATGCCTAAGAATAAAGAAATAAACAATTTCCTTGTTACATTTAATAGTCTTGCTAATTCCATATATCTTACTGTTGTGTTTGAACAAAATAACTTTTTGCAGAATCATGATTTTAAGTTTTAAATATAGAGAAAACTACAAATAACTGTTCTTATGCGTATTATTATTCTTCACATCAAAATAAAGTTTAACTTTCTGTATTCTCATCAATGTTTTTAAGAGCTTTGTGTATTTGCAGCCCAGAGTTCATAAATGAGGAAATCTTGAAAATTTATGAAATAGCTAATGATAAATCTTTTAAGATAGCTAGCTCTATGATATTGATTGCCAATGACACGTTCTGCCTCAGAGATTTTTCCCTCCTATCTGTTGCTGTCTTGCAACATTACATAGCTCCTGACGACGCACGAGAGTGCGAAAGATCTTTAGCTAAATATTTCTCTCCCAGTGTGACTTGTTCAGCAGAATTAAAATAGCCTGTTTGCAATTGCTTTGCATACATGCAAACACACACACAAACACATACACCCAAACACACACACACACACATACACACACACACACACACACACTATCCTGGCAAGTACCCACATACACACACAAGTGTTTATTCAGGGAGATATAGAAGAGAGAGTAGACTTAGTATCATTGACAGGTAGATTGGCCAAGGAGGAGTAAGCGAGAAGGTGTTTTTTTTCCGGTACAGTCTCGCTCGCTCTCACATACACACACTAGGCAGCTAGGAATCTAGGAAGTAGGAATTCTAGGTAGAATGATAAACATAGAAGGAACTAACATGTAGGCGGCTGGGTCAGCATCAGTTCAAAATCAGGACAGTGAATCAAATGGGCTTGGACCATGCAAACCTTCTGAGTGCTCACATGCACGTATAACGCGCACCCATGTCCACGCACGACTCAACCCCAAAAATAACGCTCACACATGTACACACATATATATACATATACACACACACACACACACACACACACACACACACACACACACACACACACACACACACTCTGCAATGGATCAGAGAATATCTGACAGGGAGGCAACAACGAGTCATGGCACGTGACGAGGTGTCAGAGTGGGCACCTGTGACGAGTGGGGTTCCACAGGGGTCAGTCCTAGGACCTGTGCTGTTTTTTGTATATGTGAATAACATAACGGAAAGGATAGACTCAAAAGTGTCCCTGTTTGCACATGATGTGAAGTTAATGAGAAGAATTAAATCAGTCGAGGATCAGGCAGGACTTCAAAGAGACCTGGACAGGCTACAAGCCTGGTCCAGTAACTGGCTCCTTGAATTTAAGCCTGCCAAATGTAAAGTCATGAAGATCGGGAAAGGGCAAAGAAGACCGCATACAGAGTATAGTCTAGGTGGCCAAAGACTGCAAACCTCACTCAAGGAAAAAGATCTTGCGGTGAGTATAATACCGAGCACATCTCCTGAGGCACACATCAATCAGATAACTGCTACAGCATACGGGCGGCTGGCAAACCTTAGAATAGCGTTCCAATACCTTACTAAGAAATCGTTCAAGACTCTGTACACAATATACGTCAGGCCCACACTGGAGTATGCAGCACCAGTTTGGAACCCACACCTGGACAAGTGCATCAAGAAATTAGAGAAAGTGCAAAGGTTTGCAGCTAGACTAGTCCCAGAGCTAAGGGGATTGTCCTATGAAGAAAGGTTAAGGGAAATCGGCCTGATGATACTAGAGGACAGGAGGGTCAGGGGAGACATGATAACGACATTAAATACTGCGAGGAATAGATAAGGTGGACAGAGAGGGGACACAGAAACAAGGGGTCACAATTGGAAGTTGAGTCAAAGGAATGTTAGGAAGTATTTCTTCAGTCATAGAGTTGTCAGGAAGTGGAATAGCCTAGAAAGTGACGTAGTGGAGGCAGGAACCATACATAGTTTTAAGATGAGGTTTGGTAAAGCTCATGGAGCAGGGAGAGAGAAGACCTAGTAGCAATTAGTGAAGAGGTGGGGCCAGGAGCTATGATTCGACCCCTGCAACCACAAATAGGTGAGCAAATAGGTGAGTACAAACAGCACTCACCCACATTACAACACCTAACCTGTCTGACTGTCTTTATGTCTCTCCCTCTCCCTCTGCCCCCCTTCCCACTCTATCTACACCTCTCCATCACTGTCCCCATCTCTCTCCTCCTTACAACTCCCCCTGCATACACACACTACAACACCTAAACCATAAAAAATGGTGGCTCAGAAGGGAAGTCGAAGGATCAGGGGATCAGAAGAAAATGGTTCTGGCAAGGAAGAATGGATGGAACAGCATTGTAAAAGGATGGAACAAGAGTGGGAGAGCAAAATAGGAGAGTTTTCTGAGAAAATGGAGTAAAGGATGGAGGCAGAGCTTTCTGCAAAATTGGAAAAGAGGATGGAAGAGGAGAAAAAGAAATGGGAGTTACAAGCTAAAGCCACAGAAGTCAGGATAAGGGCCCTAGAATATGAGGTAAATAGGCTGAAGCGAGTTACAGGGCTATTGCCCAGAAGAGACATAGCATCTTAAGCTGGTACATCCCTACTGATCGAGGAGCCCAACGGAAAGGAAGGAGAGAGAGCAGTTGGGTGCAGGGATAGTAGTAAGGGAGGGGGAGAAGGTTTAGAGTGGGATAGGTCACATGCAGAGGCACAACCATGCCACCAAGAGCTACAGGAAAAAATAAGGGAGACAGTTGTGGTGTAAAACGGGATCCAGAGACACAGAGGGAAAGACAATGGGAGAAGGAGAGGGAGAAGTCAATGTTTATTCATGGGCTTCATTAGAGCGAGGGGAGGACACACAATGAAAGACGTTGGGAAGAAAAATAGGAGATTGAAAATATCATCGAAAATATGGGCGAAGAGGATATGACTGAGATAGTATATTTTCAGAGAACAGGGGGAGGGGTACTTGAAGGGGAGAAATTGGCCGGTCAAGCTGATTTTCAATACAGAAACAGTGCAAAACAGGATCCTGTAAGGAAAAACCACAGCTGAAGGAATCGTCAACATACAAGAGGGTCGAGGTCCCCACGTGGTAATTGCAGTGATGTATAACCCACCACAGAACAGCAGGAGCCCAAGGCAAGAGTATGATGAGAATAATAGAGTGATGGTTGACTCACTGGGTGAAGTGACCAGAAGGCTCATGCAAGCAGGGCAAAGCTGTTGATTATGGGTGACTTCAACTACAAGGAAATCGACTGTTATAACCTGGAGACATATGGGGCCAAGAAATGTGGAAGGCTAAGATGATGGAGGTGGTACTGGAAAACCTCATGTAACAACACGTAAGGGACACTACCAGAGATGGTGGAGAGGATGAACCAGCAAGACTGGACCTAGTATTCACCTTGAGTAGTGCAGATATTGAGGACATCACGTATGAAAGACCCCTCGGGGATAGTGATCATGTGGTTCTGATCTTTGAATACATAGCAGAGTTATAAGTGGAGAAGGAAGCAGGAAAGGAAGGATGAATGAAGCCAAACTACAAGATAGGGAACTACACAGGCATGAAGATTTTCCTGCACAGGGTTCAGTGGGACAGAGAACTGGCAGAGAAGTCAATTACCTGGACTTTACCTAGATAAGATTTCGAGGGTCCACGCCCCCGCGGCTCGGTTCGAGACCAGGCCTCATGGTGGATCATGGTCTGATCAACCAGGTTGTTACTGCTGGCTGCATGCAAATTGACATACGAACCAGGAGCCCGGTTGGTCAGGTACTGACTTTAGACGGTCAGGGGTTGATCAGGGTTTGATCAACCAAGCTGTTACTGCTGGCCGCACACAAACTGATGTACGAACCACAGCCCGGTTGGTCAGTTACTGACTTTAGGTGCCTGTCCAGTGCCTTCTTCAAGACAGCGAGGGGTCTATTGGTAATCCGCTCTTATATATGCTGGGAGGCAGTTGAACAGTTTTGGGCCCCAGACACTTACTGTGTTGTCTCACAGTGTACTCGTGGCACCCCTGCTTTTCATCGGGGGAATGTTGCATCTCCTGCCGAGTCTTTTGCTTTCATAAGGAGTGATTTTCGTGTGCAGGTTTGATACCAATCCCTCCAGGACCTTCCAAGTGTATATTATCATGTATCTCTTTCGCCTGCATTACAGGGAATACAGATCAAGGACCATCAACCGTTCCCAGTAATTTAAGTGCCTCATCGTACTTAGGTGTGCCGTGAAAGTTCTTTGTGTGCACTCCAGGTCTGCAATCTCTCCAGCCTAGAAGGGGGCCGTTAGTGTACAGCAGTATTCCAATCTAGAGAGAACAAGCGATTTGAAAAGATTCATCATGGGCTTGGATTCCCTAGTTTTGAAGATTCTCATTTTCCTTGCAGATGAGGTAGATACATTGTTGTGGTCTTAGTAGGGGAGATCCCCTGACATTATCACTATCAGGTCCTTCACATTTCGTTTTCACTCTATTGTATGGTTAGATTTTGTCGTATACCCTTATATATTTTTAATTTCCTCAAATTTTCCATATCTGAGTAGTTGAAATTTCTCCTCGTTGAACTTCATATTATTTTGAGTGGCCCATTTGAAGATTTGGTTGATGTCCGCTTGGAGTCTTGCGGTGTCTTCGATGGAGGTCACTGCCATGGCAATCCGGATGTCATCTGCATAGGAAGACATGGAGCTATTGCTTACATCTCTGTCTATGTCAGAAATAAGGATGAGGAATAGAATGGGAGCGAGTACTGTGCCTTGTGGAACAAATCTTTTCACCGGGGCTGCCTGTGACTTTACTCTGTTTACTATTACTCTGTGTTCTATATGTAAGGAAGTTAAAGATCCATCTACCAACTTTTCCTGTTATTTCTTTATCACGCATTTTGTGTACTATTACGCCATGGTCACACTTGTCGAAAGCTTTTGCAAAGTCTGTGTATACTATATCTGCATTTTTTTTATCCTCAACAGCATCCAAGACCTTGTAATAGTGGTCCAGTAGCTGGGACAGGCAGGAGCAACCTGTTCTAAACCCGTGTTGCCCTGAGTTGTGTAGTTTTTTTTTTTTTTTTAAACCTTAAATACAATTGTACAAAGTCAGATAAATCTTAACAACAACAAACCCAGAAACGGTTACAAAACCATTAGTTCTTGGGTAACAAGAGAGTGGAAAAAACCTATACCACAATAAAAAAAGTAACAAAACTCAAGCACCACCGTGCAACATCACGGTCACAGCCTCAATAAAATAAAAACCCATCCAATAACAAAATATATTTTGCCAATATCTTCCACATAACCCATACACGTAACTATTTAGAAGTGAAACACCCTGATGATTCTCAAAACATTTGTGATCTCGTAACCTTTCTCTGCTATACAAACACAAAAAAAATTCTAAAACAACATACGATGTAATCACAAGACCCCCCCCCCATCCTCGTCAAACATACAACTAACTGAACAGTCTGCACATACTAGTAAAATCCCATTGCATATGTAAATAAACCCCCAAAACACACAAAACTGGCTTCACTATGCCCCGCAAAATACTTACTATTTTTTTTATATATATAAACCTGCGGTACCAGACACGTAAACACAAAACTGTACACCATAATAACGTCAAGCGCATTACATTACAACTGTACTGATAGCTAATAATATATAACCATCTCTCATTTTCAAGAGGAAACCTTTTACACAAACTAAAGTTTTTACCTTTTGCCTATAACACTTGAGTGCACAAAAGAAAAGTTATAAAAAACACCTAACTATAAACATTATCTTAAAGTGACATCATAAATACAAGTCCAACTGAACACCATGACGGTACAAAGTGTATATATTACAAAAAAGGGAAAACCCCCATCATGTCTTACTCTAAAAGCAAAACCATAAACACTTGGATGACTACAACATGGTCATCCCAAAAGTTACTTTTTTGTTTTTTTATATAATTATGACTTGCCTACATTTAACAATTTTACTAGTACCCTATCTACTAACACACTAAAACTCCGCACATTTAAGTATGCAAGGAAATTAGCTTGACCTATCATGAACCCAGAACAACAAGAAAACAAATAAATTGGATTCTAGATGTCGTAGTTAAACGGGGCAACCAAACTCTGTAGACATATGCCACCAAAACAGCATCACCCAAAAAAAAACAATACATTTCACCACTATGGAAAGGTGTACTGTTGTCTTACAGTAAAACATAAAATAAGACCTCGGTCACCAAACATGGAGAATGTGTACCAAAACATCTATCGTCACTTTCCTCATCTTGATAAAAGGCATCCACATGTCTCCTATGAACAAACCGTTAAACCTATAAAGGGTATGAAACATTGATACAATTCACATCTATATGAACACATACAAAACCCACCTTCTTGCACCAAATAAAAGCCTATATCGTCCAAGGTACAGCTCCACCGCACTTCTCCTTACACCCCCCCAAAGTCCATCGTCTACATTCGTCCGATCCAACCACTCAGACATAGTGATAACAACCCAAAACTTTGTTCCCCAGAAACCCATACTCATCCTTCATCTCCCCCATCCATTCTCACTCTTACGCTTGTACTCCCATGTCTTGTTTTTTTCCCTTTCTTTCATACCCCTTCGAGACCCCCCCCCCCTCCTACACTTTCCACAACTCTCCCTAGCCATACCCGCACATTCTCTAGTTCAGGACAGAAATAAACCATATGGTACGCTGTGTTCATCAAACCACATCGAGGGCACAAACCATTCTTTACCAACCCCATGCGAAACAATTGTGCTTTCGACACTAAAATCCCGTGTAAAAATCGAAACCCAGTTTCCCTCACTCTCGGCGGCACTTTCACCTTCCTAAGCCATTTCCACACCTCTTTCCAGTCATACATCGGAAAATCTGCAGTACCACACACGACTTCATCCCCATCCTCGACTCTCTCTAATTTATTTACCTTTTCACTCAACTTTACATCTTTACCTCCCCACCATCTCCTCACCTCGCGCATCACCTGTCCTACCCAAGTGCCGCGGTTTCCCCCATCCACAAATTCCTGTTTGACAAAGAATGCCAACAATCTCCTCTGCAACCGTCTCAACCCCACGCCCCCTTCTCAAACCCATCTCGTAACAATTTCTTTATTCAGCCAGTGCCTACCATAACTCCAAATGAAACGAAGGACCCTCTTCTGTAATCTAATTATGTCCTCTTCTACCAAAGTGTACACAGCCCCTACAAACCACAAACGGCTATAAATTAACGTGTTTACCACCACTGCCCTCTGTAAAAGTGTGACTTCCCCAGGCCTCCAACCTCCCATCCTTGCTAATGCTGCATCAACTACTCTCACAGAATTAATTTTTCGAGCAAACTGTTCATCCCTACAAAAATTCACCACACAGATCTTTAAACTATCTACCTGCACCCACCCATACCTCGTCCCCAACGCCCCCCACCCACATTCCCACCTCCAATAGATTATACTTCTTTCTATTTACCCGCATCCCAATCGCCCTCCCAAAAACCCCAACAACGTCATTAACCCTAGCCAAACCCTCCTCACTTCCCACCAGGATCGTGGTATTATCTATGTATCCCATGATCCCAGGGGCCAACCTAGAATCTCCCTGCTTCCTGACTCCCTTCCCTACCAAACTATACAAACACGCAAAAAGCAACTGTGATAAAGGACACCCCTTTCTCAGACCCCTACCCAAATCTACCACTGCCCCTAACCTACCATTAATTTGAACTCTAAACTTCGCTTCAACATACAATGTCCGAACCCACTCCACTACCTCGGTCCCAAACCCCTGTCTCCGTAAAATCTCCCATAACATTTCCCGATCAACCCTATCAAAAGCAGTTTCCCAATCCAAACTAATGACGCCCCAGCTCCCTTCCTGACACCCCTCTATAAACTCCCGAATTCTTCTATGCCCAACCCCAATGCATCTTCCAGGAATCCCTAATTGACCCCTGTCCAACAACCCTCCCAAGACCCTCTTCATGTGATTGCCTAATACTTTCACAAAGATCTTGTAATCTGCACAAAATAAGGTTATCGCCCTATAGTCTCCCAATGTTTCACCGTCCTTGCGCTTCAGTACCAAGACCACGACCCCAATCCTCTGTTCTTCCCCAATCCTCCCATCCCCTTTCATCTCGTTAAAAACTTCTAACATTACCTCCCTCAAAACCTCCCAGTGGTGAACATAAAAATCCCCCGGTATACCATCAATCCCAGGCGCTTTCCCCAGACACAACTCCTGAACCGCTAACAACACCTCCTCTGTGATTCTACCTTCCAACCCCTCCCTTTCGACTCTACTAATACCCTCTCGAATACCCCCTAAAATCCTCTCACTCACCTCTCTATCCTGGCCACACTTTCCTAACTCCTTTCCAAACCAAAGCTCGGCAAACCCACTCATTCCCTCCGTTGTATGCAAAAACCTGTCCCTGTGCATATCTTCCCAAGTCCTTCTCAACCTTGAGGGACGACAAAACTCTTCTATTGCGCCTATCCTGGAACATACGTAAAATAAGTGCAGACGGTTTATCTCCCCACAGAACCTCTTCCACTCCACTCCTAATCCGCACTGCTTGGAAACTCTCATTTTGCAATTCTCTCAGTTGCCCACGTAAAGGACTCATTTCTCCCTGCCTTTTCCATCCTCCGTACTCACCACAATCCTGAAGCTGCGCCTCCAGATACCTCTGCTTCCCATAACGTAGATGTGCATCCTCCCTACCCTCTCGTACAAAGAAATCCTTAATAGCCACCTTCCCTCTCCGATTCCACCAACTCACTACATCGGTAACACACCTCCTTTCTTCCCTCATCTTCCCCCACCACTTGGCAAATTTCTCACTGTGTCCCAACCCTCCCAAGAGCTTAATGTTCATTTTCCAATAACTCGGATATACGGTCATAGCCCCCTCCCATCAGAGTTCCGCGATAATGCCCCTATGATCAGAAAAAAACGATGTCTAAACAACGCACCTGTCCTACCTGTACCTGCCATGACACATATGTCTGATCTAGACGCACTGCATAATCCCTCTGAAAAAAAGGTAAAATCATCATCCCATATTCCACCCCTGACCACGTCCTCAACCCCAATCACCCCTAAAACTTCTCTCAGCTCACTCAAAACACAACCCGCCCCTCGAGGCTCTACATCTTTCTCTCGTATTACACAATTCCAATCTCTGGCTACCACTGATACTAAAGGCAACCCACGTAGAGCATAGATCAAGTTATCCTTGACAAACTCCACCTTACACCTATGACTAGACACTGCAGGCATGTAAACGCAAACAAAGCAAACCTGAATATCCCCCCACCAGCCATCTACCCCCTTTCCCTCCTCCCAGGACCGCAGACGGAAAGGACTGGTCAAACTAATCCCTATGGCCACACCTCCCTTGAGATTCCCGGAACTACTAGTGTACATCTCGTATCTGTGCAAACATAATTCATTACCACACCTGAAGTTGTGCTCTTGCAGGACGCACACATCTACATTCATACGTCTTAACATCCCCTCCAGCCAACGTCTTAACCTCCGTTCTGAGGCCGTTAACATTTATGTTCAAACACCTGAAAACTGCAGCGGAGGTTTACCTTTAGACTTCGGCCGACGTATAGCTTCCTTTTCAGCCTTGGGAACTTTCCCAATGATACTTTTCACACCCTTTCTCACAACTCTACCCTTCACCTCTCCCCTATCATTCCTAATTATTTCTACTGAAGCTTACTTACTTGACCTTTGTCCAGGGGTCAGTACCTAGTCCTCAGACATCCCACTGGACTGCTTCCTCGACCCACCTACCACTTGCACACGGTGAACCTCCAACTGTGCCGTACACATATTCTCACCACCTACGTGGCCACATTCTACTATACTCACGCTCTCCTTGTTGACAATCCCAACCACCTTCACCACTCTGTCACACATCTGATCCTCAATTGCCGGACTATCTAACATTCTACACAAATCCTCTATCAAGGGAGTCACAAGACTGTCTGCCAAGACCAGCGGCTCCTCTCCTTCCACCTTTGGGCTTATACCTGGCAATGTTTCCAGGGGAGTTGTCGACAAAAGCTCTTCCTCCATCACTCTCCCCTCCACCACGTCGCTCCACCTCCTACTAGCCGCTGGTTCCTTGTCGCGCACCTCCTTGATGACGTCCCCTTCCTCTCCCTGCCAGCAATCACCTCCCTGTCCATCCTGCTGATAGGCCTGTCGGCATTTGCAAGCGGCGGCAACATGCCCCGCAGCTCCACAAAGCCTACAGGTCCTCACTTGGCCTGGGTACGTCATGAAAACCTGGGTCCGAAAAGCCTCAATCTGAACATATGATGGTATCTGCCATTGCAGAGAGATTTTCACGGAGTAGGTACCCTCTGGCACACCTGCATGCTCTCCTATATTCCATTGTCCCTCCATAATTACGTTGATTACTCCATACTGCTGGAAAGCTTCTTTTATATCAAAATCCTGTGCCTCAAAAGGGACATTCCTAATTTTCAGCCAGGTGTAATGTGCTGACACGTTCTTTAAACGTACCTCTAGGCTTGAGTGTCATAAGCTGTGCTGGTGTTGAGTTTCACAAAAATTCTTCCTGCTTCGTTTTAAGGAAATTCCGTAAATACCCTCAGTAGGGATTCCGTAAGTGTCTCTGATGATAAGGGGTAACAGGACATCAGCATTGCTGGCGTAGATCGCCCCCTTCAGGATCTCAATACTCACGGTATTGACACGTCGACGATATTGGTCCGCCATTGTGGAAAACCAAGTTGCACTGTTTGGCCACCAGGGACCCAAGGCAGCACACCGAACACGATGAAGGCTGGGCAGCTCATGGATATCTAGGTGGTTGGTGATCTTGCTTCTTAGAACCCTCTCAAAGATTTTTATGATGTGAGATGTTAGTGCTATCGGTCTGTAGTTCTTTGCAATTGCTTTACTGCCACTTTTGTGGAGTGGGGCTATGTCTGTTATTTTTAGTGTGTGTTGGATGACCCATCTCCATGCTCCCTCTCCATAGAATGCTGAAGACATGCAACAGGGGCTTCTTGCCATTCTTGATGAACACGGAGTTCCATGAGTCTGGGCCTGGGTCATATTGCATGGGCATGTAATTTATTGTCTTTTCAATGTCTTATGGAGTTAGGTTAATATCCGAGATTTTTGAGGTGACCAAATTTTGGGTTTCGTTCATAAAGAATTCATTTGAATTGTCGACCCTTAGTCTGGGCAGCGGCTTGCTGAACACTGAGTCATATTGGGACTTAAATATCTCACTCATGTCTTGGCTGTCATCTGTGTATTTCCCATCCCACCTAAGCAGGGGCCCAATACTGGATGTTGTTTTTCCCTTAGATTTGGCATAAGAGAAGAAGTAATTTTTTTTTTCAATTTCCTTTATGGCTTTTAGTTCTTCATGTGATTCTTGTCTCCTGTAATATTCCTTCAGCTTAAGTTCAATATTTGCAGTTTCATTGACCAGTGCCTCCCTTCGTATTTCAGATATATTTGCCCCTCTCAGCCGCTCTGTGACTCTTCGCCTTCGTCTGTATAGGCAGCATCTCTCTCTTTCTAGTTTACATCTTCTCTTTCTTTTTCTTAATGGAATGTGTCTTCAGCAGATCTCAAGAACCACAGTTTATTTTTTCTATGTAAATGTTCAGATCCGTGTTGTTTAGGATATCTTCCAAGCTTGTTTCATTTAGGACATGGTTGACTTGATCCTATTGTATGTCTTTTTTATTAACATTGAATTTTGTGAAGAGACCTTCATAACTGATCACATTTTGCTGGTCAGGAGCCCTGTGTATACATGTATGTACCCCTATTATGTTGTGATCTGAGTGTATTGTCTTTGATAGGGTTATATTATGTATCTGATCATCGTATTTTCTAGTCTTGTAGGCTCTAATATTTGCTGGTGAATTTGTTGCAGAGATTTAATAGTTCGTGTGTGTGAATTTTCATCTGAAATGCCTCCTGGGGTGATCTCTGCTAAAACATTGTTTTCTATACTCCTCCATTGTATGTGTCTCAAGTTGAAATCTCCTAGTAGGAGTTGTGTGGGTAATTTTAATGTAGAGCAAAACATAAGCTATGTAACTCTACTGGAAACAAGATTACTTAACTTTGTCGCTGTTTCTGCCTATCCGCAGCAGCAGCCAGTAGACTCCTCTAACGTAAAACAGTTGTTCTACAACCCTGGTGCTGATAAGAAATAAGGGTAAGTATATGATTCCCCCAAAGGAGCATATGGCATTATACATTCAGTAACTGAATACTGAACAGAGCCTTATATACTCACTTTTTTGGGCTCTATGGCCGCCCATTACGGGTTCATATGGTAAAGACCAATAAGTAATGATCTACCTATCTGCTGTGCAGCTGATTGAAATTAGTGACATCACTTACTGGACTTACCCAGGTATTGTAGTGAACCTGTGAGTTCTCTGGCTTGAAGCAGGAATGCAGCCCATTATCCGTTGTCTTAATTGAAGAATCTGTGTTCTACAGTGCACTGTTTGTTTGATGAATGTTCCCAACACTGCACACCACACTGTCTTCAATATTAGACTATTGTTCACAGTAATGTCCTTACAAGAAGCTGATCACACTTCTCTGTAATCTTTCTACTGTAATTGATGATATTGTCCATAGGTTTGAAGACGCACTGTTATAGTTCCTTTGTTAAGGTCAATGCACACATAACAAGCTCCTCACACCATTTCTTCATGAAATCTGCCCTGCGGCGCCTATCACTGCCTTCCCTTGCCCTTCAATACAAAAGATCTGCCGAATCCAGCAGCTTGCCAACAGAAAGCAATACAATATGCTTGATTTTTGTTGTCTGGGTTTAGAGGATAGTTCATGCTAGCCTCAAATTGCACTTAGTGGGTGCAGGGTTTTCCTTACTTTTTCCTGTTATTGTAAGAAATTAATTTCTTCTCATTAACAGACACTATGGTTGCAACACTAGTCTCTTGCAAGGAAGTGGTGGCATGACTATGACACACTCTGGTCATCTGCTTCCAATTAAATGTTGAACAAGAAGCTAGCTGACATCTGTCCTTTCTAAGAGGGTCGTCCCTCTGGGCTGAAAGGGGCTAAAGGGGCAGATACCCCCTCTTAAGAAGAAAATTTCTCCACACTGGGGGGCAGCGGGGGGTCGCCGTAGGTGAACTATTCATCTCTTAACATTAATTTTATTTTCTCACTTGCTATCACTGCTGACTATCTTTTCTGAACAGCTTTACGCTGTGGGATTTCTGGAGAATCACTAAGTTTGTTTTCAACACTGTGTAATTCTAACAGCACTAATTTATCTATTGTCCACTTATTCACTACACCTTTGCTCAAAGCATCAACTGTCCTGTTGATTCCATTTGCATCAGGATATTTGGTCACAATTTTTCCAAGAGTCTATTGGGACCTCGGACAATCATTGTCAATAATCACTATGTCACCAGGTCTTAAGGATGCATAATTTTCAGAAACACCAGCTCCATAGAAGTGTTTTCTCAATGAGGAGAGATAGTCTTCTTGCCAAATTTTCTCCCAGCGTTCAGTCACTTTATTAAGGTGTTTGAATTTATGTCAGTTGCTCAGGTTCAAAATACGTAGGATCCTCTATGATTTCTTTATCATTTATGGGAGGAACAGGTTCGAGCCTTCTGCCATGGATTAAATGAGATGGACTTAACACTTCTAAATTGTCCAGATCATCGGTAACATAAATTAGAGCTCTGTTGTTGACTGTTTTCTGTTTCAGTTACGACTGTGTGAAATTCTTCTAAGTCGATTTGCTGATGATGTAGAATCTTCCTTAAACAACGTTTTATGATGCCAATCATTCTTTCATAAAATCCACCTTGCCATGGGGCCTTAGGTGAAATATATCTCCAATGACAATTGCGTTGATTCAGCATCTGTTGTTCCTCTGGTTGAGCAAAGATCTTGCTAATATAAGCAGCACTAGCTCCAAAGTTCATTGCATTATCTGAAATCATTAGTCTGGCTGCAAATACCCGTAAGGCCGTGTAAAAACCCGTCAGCTTTTGAATCCGGTCACAGGATACATTATTTCCCACGAATCTGTTGGAATCCGGTGCTTTGTTCACTTATTTCTTGGGTGAATCCGGAGAAATCCGGTTAGTGGGTCACTGTATATTTTTACTAATAACCACCTCAAAGTAGGTCTGTCTATTTGTTGTAGTTACTGTTTGGGTGTTTGATGAGAACGCGTAAAATCCCGTCAGCTTATGAATCCGATCAAAGTATACCTTGTTTTCAATGAATCCATTTGAACCCCGTCGTTGGTTCACTAATTTCTTTGAAGAATCCGGGCGAATCCTGATTAGTGGATCACTTCTGCCCTCTGACAAAAACTTTTAGTAACTCCACACCTCCTAATTTCCACACTCCTAATTTTCTGTATAATATTTACACCACACATTGCCCTTAGACAGAACATCTCCACTGCTTCCAGCCGCCTCCTCGCTGCAGCATTTGCAACCCATGCTTCACACCCATATACCACTACACTTTTATACATTCCCTTCTTTGCCTCCATAGATAACGTTTTTTTTGTTTCCAGATACCTCAACGCACCACTCACCTTTTTTCCTTCATCAATTCTATGGTTAATCTCATCCTTCATAAACCCATCTGCTGACAAGTCAACTCCCAAGTATCTGAAAACATTCACTTCTTACATATACCCTCCCTCCAATGTGATATCCAATTTTTCTTTATCTAAATCGTTTGATACCCTCATCACCTTACTCTTATCTTTGCTAAATTAGACACATATGCAACACTTGGGTATCTTTATTGAGGAAACGTTTCGCCACACAGTGGCTTCATCAGTCCAATACAAATTAGAAAGTTGTAAATAGAGGAGGAGTTTGAGGTAATCAGTCCCTCGGCCTGGAGTCGATGTGTTCAGTCCATCAATCTTTAAGTAAGTACAGCATAGGGTAAATAGAAGTTGCTTATATACTGTAGACAGGTGAGGCGAAGCAGGAGGAGGCGGGGTCATAGTGGTATCATCCACTAGTCAAAGTAGGTCTTCGTCCAAAGGTTGGACAAGTGTTGAACCATTCATCTACATCCTGTCTGACAGCAACATCTTGGGATCTTGATACAAATGGTTTCTTCAACATTTGTCCAAACCTTTGGACAAGGACCTACTTCGACTAGTGGATGATACCACTATGACCCCGCCTCCTCCTGCTTCGCCTCACCTGTCTACAGTATATAAGCAACTTCTATTTGTCCTATGCTGTACTTACTTCAAGATTGATGGACTGAACACATCGACTCCAGGCCGAGGGACTGATTACCTCAAACTCCTCCTCTATTTACAACTTTCTACTTTGTATTGGACTGATGAAGCCCAATACAAAGACACCTGATGACACCCCAAATTTACCCACTACTCCCTCCACAATATTTTTATCCACTTTAGCATTGAGATCCATAACCACAAGTACTCTCTCACTTGGTTCAAAACTCCCCACACACTCACTCAACATTTCCCAGAATCTCCCTCTCTCTTCTACACTTCTCTCTTCTCCAGGTGCATAAACACTTACTATAACCCGCTTTTCACATCCAACCTTTATTTTACTCCACATAATCCTTGAATTGATACATTTATATTCCCTCTTTTCTGCCACAACCTATCCTTCATTATTATTATTACTCCTTCTTTAGCTCTAACTCTGTTTGAAACTTCTGACCTAATCCCATTTATTTATCTCCACTGAAATTCTCCTACCCCCTTCAGCTTTGTTTCACTTAAGGCCAGGACATCCAGCTTTTTCTCATTCATAACATCCACAATTATCTTTCTTATCATTCGCACAACATCCACGCACATTCAAACATCCCACTTTGACAGTTTTCTTATTTTTCTTTTTAGTAAGCTATACAGAAAAAAGGGTTACTAACCCATTGTTCCCGGCATTTTAGTTCACTTTTACAACACACATGGCTTACTGAGGAAAGATTCTTATCCCATTTCCCATGTATATAAAAGGAAAAGTAAATAAAACAAGATCTATTAAGATAAAATCAAAGAAAAAACTCAGATGAGTGTGTATCCATAAACGTGTACATGTTTGCGTAGTGTGACCTAAGTGTAAGTAGAAGTAGCAAGACGTACCTGAAATCTTGCATGTTTATGAGACAGAAAAAAGACACCAGCAATCCTACCATCATGTAAAACAAATACAGGCTTTCGTTTTACACTCACTTGGCAGGACGGTAGTACCTCCCTGGGTGGTTGATGTCTACCAGCCTACTACCTACATATATATAAATATATATATATATATATATATATATATATATATATATATATATATATATGTGTGCATGATTAGTAAAACTTGGATTTTGGCTTAAATAGCAACGCTCACCTTGCCATATATGACAAGTGAAAATTTGTGTATGCAATATTTCGCCAAAATCATTCTGAACATAACGAAAAAAATATATTTCATTGTGTTTGTTTATTATTAAATTAATGTTAACGTATCTAAAATATATTTAGTTGGGTTAGGCTAAATTAAATTGCGCTTGTTGTAATAAGGTTAGGTAGGTTTTCAAAGTTTCTCTTAGTACAAAATTAAAATTCTTACATTAACATAAATGAAAAAATATATCTTTAAACGTATAAGAGAAAATTTTAGAAAGGACTTAATTTTAGATGAGTTCTTGCTAATTGACCAGTTTTACCTAATCGGCACGACATATATATATATATATATATATATATATATATATATATATATATATATATATATATATATATATATATATATATATATATATATATATATATATATATATATATATATATATATATATATATATATATATATATATATATATATATATTGTAGCTACGCCCTGGTATACATAAGCATACATACATAAAATACATTCTTATATCTATATTTTTCTGCATTTTTTTTTTTTATCTCGGTTCCTTTTCTTGCATTGAAGTCTCTATGGAGAAGACATTTCTTAAGAAAAAGTTCTCTATATTTCTCTGATAGCGCAGCAATATCTGAACTACATCTGCTTATATCATGGTTTCAACATACATTTACTTCGTAACTTCGTAATTAAAAGTATAAATAGGAAATTTCCAACGACTTTTCTAAGAACATTTTCTTTTTTTTTAAGTTTTGCTCTGCAAGGCCTCTTCGATAGGGATTTCTTGTGGCACATCTGCCCTGAGAGGAAGGATGAAGGTGGCACCAG
The DNA here is from genome assembly GCA_009830355.1 of Cherax destructor. Classification (NCBI taxonomy): domain Eukaryota; kingdom Metazoa; phylum Arthropoda; class Malacostraca; order Decapoda; family Parastacidae; genus Cherax; species Cherax destructor. The sequence continues at coordinate 63,340 of WNWK01007565.1, read as the reverse complement.
TAATAGTGACAAACTCAGTAATGATGCATCTTATTACTGAAACTACATTGTCACTTGGCATCATCAACTTAGTGATTCTTGCACCAGCTAATCTTGGTAAGTTCAAACAATATATATATATATATATATATATATATATATATATATATATATATATATATATATATATATATATATATATATATATATATATATATATATATTATGTATATATATATATATATATATGTAGGTAGTAGGTTGGTAGACAGCAACCACCCAGGGAGGTACTACCATCCTGCCAGGTGACTGTGAAACATAAACCTGAAACTGTTTTACATGATGGTAGGATTGCTGGTGTCTCTTTTCTGTCTCATAAACATGAAAGATTTCAGGTACGTCTTGCTATTTCTACTTACACTTAGGTCACACTACACAAACATGTACACGTTTATGTATACACACTCATCTGAGTTTTCTTTGATTTTATCTTAATAGTTCTTGTTCTTATTGCTTTTCCTTTCATATCCATGGGGAAATTGAATAAGAAACTTTCCTCCGTAAGCCATGCGTGTTGTAAAAGTACACTAAAATGCCAGGAACAATGGGCTAGTAACCCCTTTTCCTGTATAGCTTACTAAAAAGAAAAAGAAGAAAACCGTCAAAGTGGGATGTTTGAATGTGCGTGGATGTTGTGCGAATGATAAGAAAGAGATGATTGTAGATGTTATGAATGAAAAGAAGCTGGATGTCCTGGCTTTAAGTGAGATAAAGCTGAAGGGGTAGGAGAGTTTCAGTGGGGAGAAATAAATGGGATTAGGTCAGGGGTTTCAAATAAAGTTAGAGCTAAAGAAGGAGTGGCAATAATGTTGAATAATCAGTTATGGCAGGTAAAGAAGGAATATAAATGTATAAATTCAAGGATTATGTGGAGTAAAATAAAGGTTGGATGTGAAAAGTGGGTTATAGTAAGTGTTTCTGCACCTGGAGAAGAGAGAAGTGTAGAGGAGAGAGAGAGATTTTGGGAAATGTTGAGTGAGTGTGTGGGGACTTTTGAACCAAGTGAGAGAGTAATTGTGGTTGGGGATCTTAATGCTAAAGTGGGTAAAAATGTTGTGGAGGGAGTAGTAGGTAAATTTGGGGGGCCAAGGGTAAATGGGGAACCATTAATTGAGCTATGTGTAGAAAGAGGTTTGGTAATAAGTAATACAAATTTTATGAAAAAGAGGATAAATAAATATACAAGGTGTGATATAGCACGTAAGGAAAGTAGTTTGTTGGATTATGTATTGGTGGATAAAAGGTTGATGGGTAGGCTTCAGGATGTACATGTTTATAGAGGGGCAACAGATATATCAGATCATTATTTGGTTGTAGCTACAGTTAGAGTAAAAGGTAGATGGGACAAAAAGAAAATGGCAACAGCAAGTAAGAGAGAGGTAAAAGTGTATAAACAAAGGGAGGAGGAAGTTAGGGTAAAATATAGGAAACTATTGGCAGAAAGGTGGGATAGTGCAAGTATGAGTAGTGGGGGGGTTGAAGAGAGTTGGGATAGTTTTAAAAATGTAGTATTAGAATGTGGGGCAGAAGTTTGTGGCTATAGGAGGGTGGGTGCAGGAGGAAAGAGGAGTGAGTGGTGGAATGAAGAAGTAAAGGGTGTGATAGAAGAGAAAAAGATAGCTTATGAGAGGTTTTTACAAAACAGAAGTTTTAATAGAAGAGCAGAGTATATGGAGAATAAAAGAAAGGTGAAGAGAGTGGTGAGAGAGTGCAAAAGAAGAGCGGATGAAAGAATAGGAGAGGCTCTGTCAAGAAATTTTGCTGAAAACAAGAAAAAAATTTGGAGTGAGATAAACAAGGTAAGAAAGCCTAGGGAACAAATGGATTTGTCAGTTAAAAACAGAGTAGGGGAGTTAGTAGATGGGGAGCTGGAGGTATTGGGTAGATGGCGGGAATATTTTGAGGAACTTTTAAATGTCGATGAAAAAAGGGAGGCGGTAATTTCATGTACTGGCCAGGGAGGTACAACATCGTTTAGGAGTGAAGAAGCGCAGGATGTGAGTGTGGGGGAGGTGCGTGAGGCATTACGTAGAATGAAAGGGGGTAAAGCAGATGGAACTGACGGGATCATGACAGAAATGTTAAAAGCAGGGGGAGATATAGTGCTGGAGTGGTTGGTATTTTTGTTTAATAAATGTATGAAAGAGAGGAAGGTACCTAGGGATTGGCAGAGAGCATGTATAGTTCCTTTATATAAAGGGAAGGGGATAAAAGAGAGTGTAAAAATTATAGGGGAATAAGTTTACTGAGTATACCAGGTAAAGTGTATGGCAGGGTTATTATTGAAAGAATTAGAGGTAAGACAGAGAGTAGGATTGCAGATGAGCAAGGAGGCTTTAGAGTGGGTAGGGGATGTGTAGATCAAGTTTTTACAGTGAAGCATATATGTGAACAGTATTTAGATAAAGGTAGAGAGTTTTTATTGCATTTATGGATTTAGAAAAGGCATATGATAGAGTGGATAGGGAGCAATGTGGCAAATGTTGCAAGTGTATGGAATAGGTAGTAAGTTATTGAAGGCTGTAGAGAGTTTTTATGAGGATAGTGAGGCTCAGGTTGGGGTGTGTAGGAGAGGGAGATTACTTCCGGTAAAAGTAGGTCTTAGACAGGGATGTGTAATGTCACCATGGTTGTTTAATATATTTATAGATGGGGTTGTAAAATAAGTAAATGCTAGGGTGTTGGGGAGAGGGGTGGGATTAAATTATGGAGAATTAAATGCAAAATGGGAGTTGACACAGTTACTTTTTGCTGATGATACTGTGCTTATGGGAGATTCTAAAGAAAAGTTGCAAAGGTTAGTGGACGAGTTTGGGAGAGTGTGTAAAGGTAGAAAGTTAAAAGTGAACATAGATAAGAGTAAGGTGATGAGGGTATCAAACGATTTAAATAAAGAAAAATTGGATATCACATTGGAGAGAGGGATTATGGAAGAAGTTAATGTTTTCAGATATTTGGGAGTTGACGTGTCAGCAGATGGGTTTATGAAGGATGAGGTTAACCATAGAATTGATGAAGGAAAAAAGGTGAGTGGTGCATTGAGGTATTTGTGGAGATAAAAAAAACGTTATTTATGGAGGCAAAGAAGGGAATGTACGAAAGTATAGTGGTACCAACACTCTTATATGGGTGTGAAGCATGGGTTGCAAATGCTGCAGCGAGGAGGAGGCTGGAGGCAGTGGAGATGTCCTGTCTAAGGGCAATGTGTGGTGTAAATATTATGCAGAAAAATCGGAATGTGGAAATTAGTAGAATTTGTGGAGTTACTAAAAGTATTTGTCAGAGGGCTGAAGAAGGGTTGTTGAGGTGGTTTGGTCATTTAGAGAGAATGGATCAAAGTAGAATGACTTGGAGAGCGTATAAATCTGTTGGGGAAGGAAGGCGGGGTAGGGGTCGTCCTAGAAAAGGTTGGAGGGAAGGGGTAAAGGAGGTTTTGTGTGCGAGGGGCTTGGACTTCCAGCAAGCATGTGTGAGCGTGTTAGATAGGAGTGAATGGAGACGAATGGTTTTTGGGACATGACGATCTGTTGGAGTGTGAGCAGGGTAACATTTTGAGAAGGGATTCAGGGAAACCAATTAATTGATTTAGTTGGACTTGAGTCCTGGAAATGGGAAGTACAATGCCTGCACTTTAAAGGAGGGGTCTGAGATAGTGACAGCTGGGAGGGACTATTCTCAGCTGTCGCATCTGAGCTCCTCTGCAAAGACAGTGATTATGTATGAGTGTGGTGAAAGTGTTGAATGATGATGAAAGTATTTTCTTTTTGGAGATTTTCTTTCTTTTTGGGTCACCCTGCCTCGGTGGGAGACGGCCGACTTGTTGAATATATATATATATATATATGCAAGACAACCACTATGAAAAAATAGAGGAATTCCAAGCGCTTTCGTGACTACTCACATTATCAAGGAACTATAAAAGGAAACATGACAAGAGGACTTATATAAGGGGCAAGACTACACCTCACAGTCACATCACACTAACAAAGACAACACCTCACAGTAGCGTAACATCTCACGACTCTGTGAAGAGGAACATAAGAAAGGACCTGAAACTCTTCCCAAGAATTAAGATTAGTGCAATTTATCATTAAATTCTTCCCAAATTTTATTAATTATAAAAGAATCCAATTTATATAAACCAAAAGAAATATTCATATTATTTTCAAAACTGCTTTTAATGAAACATTATTCTATTATATTCCTCTCAACCATGGACTTGTTTGATACAACCTTCTCAGCATTTTGAAAATCAATTGGATGGTTAAAATCTCTCACATGAATAAATAGAGCATTAGAATCTTGTCCAGTTCTAATGCTATATTTATGTTGTTTTAATCTTAGTTCAAGACTTTTACCAGTTTGACCATAATAAACACCTGATTACTGTGATCTTTTTTGATATATATATATATATATATATATATATATATATATATATATATATATATATATATATATATATATATATATATATATATATATATATATATATATATATATATATATATATATATATATATATATATATATGTTAATGTTGCAGTTTTATAACTGTAGTGTAAAGCACCCCTCTGGCAAGACAGTGATGGAGTGAATGATGACGAAAGTTTTTCTTTTTCGGGCCACCCTGCCTTGGTGGGAATCGGCCGATGTGTTAATAATATATATATATATATGAATTGACAAGAGGAAAAATCAGTTTTTATTAGACGCATAACACGAAGATCCCTCATTTATTAATTCTTTAAGTGATGATCTTACTTAATTCCCAAAATTTAGTATAATATTGTTGATAACAGCAAGGGCTTGTTATATGTATATTGCTAAAAGTCTGTATATAATAAAGTATTAAAGATCAAAAATGCAGTCAAAATAATTTTGATAATTTTTTCTCATATATCCAGACACTTATGATGTTGTGAGAGGAGCGTGGACCCAGGGTGTGACCAGTGAGTTGCATCTGGATCCTCACTATGTTGTGAGAGGAGCGTGGACCCAGGGTGTGACCAGTGAGTTGCATCTGGATCCACACTATGTTGTGAGAGGAGCGTGGACCCAGGGTGTGACCAGTGAGTTGCATCTGGATCCTCACTATGTTGTGAGAGGAGCGTGGACCCAGGGTGTGACCAGTGAGTTGCATCTGGATCCTCACTATGTTGTGAGAGGAGCGTGGACCCAGGGTGTGGCCAGTGAGTTGCATCTGGATCCACACTGTGTGACCCGAAGTGTCGGGGCAAATGTTTTTGAAACTCGTTCTATTAATAAGGACACCTTCAACTTTCACAACCGAACATCTCTCTGGTCAAGGATAGACTGGACATTCTTATACGGGAGGGAACCTCTTCCACGATACTCAATGGCTGTTCTGGTGGTAGGACCAGCAGACTGGGTGCGCATGGCTGCAATACAGGTCAGTCTCCAGAAAAAAAAATATCCAGCAGTTAAATAGCGAAAACTAAATAATGCATTTTAGAATGTTAATTTATATATTATATATTGCTGTGTTGTGATCAGTGTCTTATTAATAAAATATAAAAAAAATATAGATATGCTTTAATATGTATTCTGAAGTTTTAGCCTCTTAGTTTTTATGAAATTAATTATATAAGAGATTCCTTATAAACTGCCTTGTAAATAATATAAATTTCCTTGAGTAATAGCACTCATGTATGTCTTTGGTTAAACAAATTTGAACCAAAAAAACAGTTTCTTCTACAAAAGATATTTTATAGTCAAGATCACCATCATCACCAGAGTATCAAAGTAAACTACTGATCTCTTACGTGACCTCCATAAACAACGTTGACCAGCCCAAAGAATGTAAAAATCCTTGCAATACATGATACATTGTCGCTTACCCATCAAAATACAAGGTCCCCCACCGCCTAGGATACATGATCCAAGGTTAGTCAATAGAAAGAGTCTGCCACCCACCAAGATACATTACCTTTTGATCACCAAGACACATTGTACCTCACCCACCAGAATACGTCACGCTCTTCTTCTCAAGATACAAGGTGTTCCCCGTCAACCAGAGAACATTCACCAGGATACACGGTTCTTCGCAAGTTAGTGATACATGGTACTCCATTCACTAAGGCTACATGATTCCCTTCACACCAAGATACATGGTCTTCCACACAACAAGTTATATGAACCTCTGGATAACTACGTACACAGTTTCCTGCATACCATGAAACCTAGTAACCCACTCACCCACCTGGATACATGATCATTCACCAAGGCTCGATACTAAGTCCCCCTTTCACCAGAATACATAGTAATATGTTTACCATGAAACAAGTTCTTCTGTTCTTTGTGATATATAATTTCACTGCAGCTAATATTAATTATTCGCTGCTCACCAAGAAGTATGGTTCCTTGCTAACCATGCATATAGTCACACACCCGCCAGGATGCAAGGTTCAACATACATCAGTATACATAGTCGCTCATCCACCAGGACACGTGGTTCCCCACTCACAAGGATACATGGTTATTCATAAAATGATACAGGATCAATTAATGACACCACCTGCCAGACACTCTGAGACCCTCCAAACACCAGGCTGCCTCGCCCATTCCCACGCCACCTCCACACACTATACCCCAGTCAACCAACTACCACAACAAACAAGCCCTCCAGTCATCACCCAGACCCACCCACTACCACGCCACCCCTCCAAACACCACGCTGCCCATTCTACTTCTAATCCACAACTCCACTACAATAACCGCACTTACCCATGCAATACCACACCACTCTTTCACACATAAGCAGCCTTGAACATTCCTACGCCAACCTTCCAAACACCACTTCTCCTCTCTAAATACCATGCTGCCCATCCCAGAACCACCCCAGACCTGCCCTTCAAACACCTTACTTCCCCATCCACTACCATGCCACCCTTTCTGTTCCAAACAAAATGCTGTCCCGCCCAATGCCACGTCAGTCATCTCCCATCAATATGCTGCCCCGCCCACTACAGCGCCATCCAAAACGCCACTTACACGCCGTCTCTCTCCTGCAAACACCCCACTGTCCTGTCTACAGCCACACCACCCATCCAATCATCACACTGCCCAGTCTTCTACCACGCCAGTGTCTCCCCTCCAATCATCAAGCTTCCCTCCCACTAAAACACCCCTCTTTTCCTCCAAACACTATGCTGCCCCGCCCATTACCTCTCCATACACTCCATTCTAATCACCGAGCTGACCACGCCACTTCCACGCCACCCTTTTCCTGAAAAACACATCATGTCCCGCTAAACACCATCACATCCCCTCCCTTTCAAACAACATGACACCCCCTCGCCTTCAAACAACGCGCAACACGCTCCTTTTCAAACACTACACTGCTACTTCCCTCCAAACACTACACTGTTTCTCCCCTCCAAACACTACACTGTTATTCCCCTCCAAACATCACGCTGTTTCTCCCCTCCAAACACTACACTGCTACTCCCCACCAAACACCACATTGTTTCTCCCCTCCAAACACCACGCTGTTTCTCCCCTCCAAACACCACGCTGTTTCTCCCCTCCAATCACCATACTGCTACTCCCCTCCAAACATGACGTTGCCCCGCCGTCTACCAAGCCACATTCTCCAAATACCAATCAGTCCCGTCACTGCTACGTCTCCCCTCTCCTCCAATCATGGCCCTGACTCATCCACTACCACGCTACCTTTTTCCCTCCAAACACAATACTGTCCTACGCACTACCAGGCCTTCCTTCTTCTCCAAACTCCTTGGTACCACACCCTCTATCATGCCACCTCTCACTTACAAACACCTCGCTGGCCCGCCCTCTGCCTCGGCACCGTCGCCCCTAAAAACACCACGATGCCTCGCCATTTACCACGACCCTCATTTCCACGCCCCCAACCTCCCCAAACCATATGCTTCACCGAGTGTATAACCCAGAGTTTATCGATGAAGAAATTTGTAAAATATTCGATATTGCCATGGAACTGCGGTACCCTAAGGACTTCGTAGAATCAGCGTTGCTGGCAGCTAGGAAAACTTATCAAAGGGCTGAACCAAGGATAACGCCTCAGATCACGAAGATAATGGTTCTCTCACACCATGAGAATTTATCTGTGTTGCTGAATGCCCTTAAAAGATTTAACTTACAAGTAGTTTCTAAGAATTCACAGACTGTTAAAAACATTTTGATAAAGAATTCTCCTCAATATTGTGTTGGTGGTAGTTACAGAATTGGTTGAAATGGCTGCAACTTATGTGATATGGGACAGACCGGCAAACGTCTAGATGTTAGGATATCACAACACCCATCGGTATTCGGGACGACCTACGCAAGAATCAAATGTATTTTTCATAGGTCATTGCTCCTCTTGGCTTGAATGATAAACGTTCACTATATAATAATAATAATAATAATAATAATAATAATAATAATAATAATAATAATAATAATAATAATAATAATAATAATAATAAAAATAATAACACTAATCTCTATTTCTACAAGTACACGTTTAAGGTAAACAGGCCAAGCTGACATCAATGACATACTACTATATAGAAAGCCGCTTGATATGCATAGCATTTCGGGCAAATTAGGTCAGTTTTGTCCCCATGATGCAACCCAGATACCTACTTTACTGATAGGTGAACATGGACAGCATGTACCTTAAGGAAACATGTCCTAATGTTTCCACTTGAACGAGGGATCGACCACCGAGAGCTCATTCTGTAACCCGAGTGTGCTAGCAATTGAGCTACAGGACAAAATAATAATAATAGTTGCAGTTTATTCATTATCAGTTCGTTTATAAATGAGGCTATTGTGCGTAGCCAAATACCTGACTTATTTATGAATGCTCTGGATTGTCTTAAGTGTTGTAGTTCCACAACGAAGAATTAGGACATGTTTTACTGCTTGCTCTTGATGGTTAGACCAGCATCTAACCAAGAGTCTTATCGGATAGATAAACTATGACTTTCTTACTATGGATGTCTTCCTATGAATAAACTACAGATGTCTGCCATTAGTTTTAATTGAGTCGGCCACTAAATGTATGGAAATTTCCTAAGATAAGTGCCAGATATATCTGTATTCAGAATGTAAAACCTTCTTTATCATATCGAAGTCTGACTAAATTTTCGATAATTGTTAAGTTACATTCGTGAGGCATTTATTATAATATCAGTGTTTGTGGGATGGCAGTCTGCTAATATTTTCTTATAATTGTAATCATTCTGGCACTGGGCTCAGTGCACTGGATACTGGCATGCCTGAGGCACTTAGCATCTCCTGCCTCCCTACCAGGAGCTCAGTGGAACTGAGCGTGTTTTCCCTGATGCGAGAACAAGTGAATACAGTGATGCTAAATTTGTACTTTTCTCACAGGGCTGGGCATGATGATGCAGGATTGAATCCTGGCTAGCCGCATTTCTGTTATTTATTCAGAATCACTTGTTTCATGATTTTACTAATATATAGACTGCTGGTGAAGTCTCGTTCCCCAAACAGGATGAGGTTGAAATTAGTCTCTGAGGCTCCATGACCATGTATGGTCTCGTATCATGAAAAACACGCTCAGTTCTACTGAGCACCTGGTGTTTGAGAATTGATGGTCAAGTGGATATAGTGATGCATACTTTGTCCTGTTCTCACAGGGCATGGTGACGCAGGATCAAATCCATCCTGGCTAGCTGCAGTTCTATTAATGATTATGTATATATATGAGGATAGTGAGGCTCAGGTTAGAGTGTGTAGGAGGGAAGGGGACTATTTCCCAGTAAAAGTGGGCCTTAGACAAGGATGTGTGATGTCACCGTGGTTGTTCAATATATTTATAGATGGGGTTGTAAGAGAAGTGAATGCGAGGGTCTTGACAAGAGGTGTTGGGCTAAAAGATAAAGAATCAAATACAAAGTGGGAGTTGTCACAGTTGCTTTTTGCTGATGACACTGTGCTTTTGGGAGATTCTGAAGAGAAGTTGCAGAGGTTGGTGGATGAATTTGGTAGGGTGTGTAAAAGAAGAAAATTGAAAGTGAATATAGGAAAGAGTAAGGTGATGAGGATAACAAAAAGAATAGGTGACGAAAGATTGGATATCAGATTGGAGGGAGAGATTATGGAGGAGGTGAATGTATTCAGATATTTGGGAGTGGACATGTCGGCGGATGGGTCTATGAAGGATGAGGTGAATCATAGAATTGATGAGGGAAAATGGTGAGTGGAGCACTTCGGAGTCTGTGGAGACAAAGAACCTTGTCCATGGAAGTAAAGAGGGAATGTATGAGAGTATAGTTATACCAACGCTCTTATATGGGTGTGAAGCATGGGTGATGAATGTTGCAACGAGGAGAAGGCTGGAGGTAGTGGAGATGTCATGTCTGAGGTCAATGTGTGGTGTGAATATAATGCAGAGAATTCGGAGTTTGGGAATTAGGAGGAGGTGCGGGATTACCAAAACGATTGTCCAGAGAGCTGAGGAGGGTTGTTGAGGTGGTTTGGACATGTAGAGAGAATGGAACGAGACAGAGTGACTTCGAGTGTATAAATCTGTAGTGGAGGGAAGGCGGGGTAGGGGTCGGCCTAGGAAAGGTTGGAGGGGGGGGTAAAGGAAGTTTGTGTGCGAGGGGCTTGAACTTCCAGCAAGCATGTTTGAGCGTATTTGATAGGAGTGAATGGAGGCATATGGTTTTTAATACTTGACGTGCTGTTGGAGTGTGAGCAAAGTAACATTTATGAAGGGATTCAGGAAACCGGCAGGCCGGACTTGAGTTCTGGAGATGGGAAGTAGAGTGCCGGCACTCTG
>WNWK01007565.1:0-50000 GCA_009830355.1 Cherax destructor | reverse complement strand
ACCTTCCTTATATATATATATATATATATATATATATATATATATATATATATATATATATATATATATATATATATATATATATATATATATATATATATATATATATATATATATATATATATATATGTCGTGCCGATTAGGTAAAACTGGTCAATTAGCAAGAACTCATCTAATATTAAGTCCTTTCTAAAATTTTCTCTTATACGTTTAAAGATATATTTTTTTCATTTATGTTAATGTAAGAATTTATAATTTTGTACCAAGAGAAACTATGAAAACCTACCTAACCTTATTACAACAAGCGCAATTTAATTTAGCCTAACCCAACTAAATATATTTTAGATACGTTAACATAAATTTAATAATAAACTAACACAATGAAATATATTTTTTTCGTTAGGTTCAGAATGATTTTTACGAAATTATTGCATACACAAATTTTCACTTGTCTTATATGGCAAGAAGAGCGTTGCTATTTAAGCCAAAATCGCAAGTTTTACCTAATCGGCACGACATATATATATATATATATATATATATATATATATATATATATATATATATATATATATATATATATATATATATATATATATATATATATATATATATAAATATATATATATATATATATATTTATATATATATAATATATATATATATATGTCGTGCCGATTAGGAATAACTTGATTTTATTAAATAGAATCGTCCTACCTCCTATAAACAAGTGAAAAATTTGTTTATCAATAATTTCGCCAAAATCATTTAAATCGAAAAAATATATTTCATTGTGTTTGTTCATTATTAAATTAATGTTAACGTATCTAAAATATATTTAGTTCGGTAAGGTAAATTAAATTGCGCTTGTTGTCTATAGGTTAGGTAGGTTTTCAAAGTTTCTCTTGGTACAAAATTATAAATTCTTACATTAACATAAATGAAAAAATATATTTAAACGTATAAAATTTTAGAAAGACTTATTATAGATGAGTTCTTGCTATGACCAGTCTTTTAATCGGCACGACATTATATATTATATATATATATATATATATATATATATATATATATATATATATATATATATATATATATGTCGTGCCGATTAGGTAAAACTGGTCAATTAGCAAGAACTCATTTAAAATTAAGTCCTTTCTAAAATTTTCTCTTATACGTTTAAAGATATATTTTTTCATTTATGTTAATGTAAGAATTTATAATTTTGTAGCAAGAGAAACTTTGAAAACCTACCTAACCTTATTACAACAATCGCAATTTAATTAAGCCTAACCCAACTAAATATATTTTAGATACGTTAACATTAATTTAATAATAAACAAACACATTGAAATATATTTTTTTCGTTATGTTCAGAATGATTTTGGCGAAATTATTGCATACACAAATTTTCACTTGTCTTATATGGCAAGGTGAGCGTTGCATATTTAAGCCAAAATCGTCGAGTTTTACCTAATGGCAGACTATATATATATTATATATATATATATATATATATATATATATATATATATATATATATATATATATATATATATATATATATATATATATATATATATATGTCGTGCGATTAGGTAAAACTGGTCAATTACAAGAACTCATCTAAAATTAAGTCCTTTCTAAAATTTTCTCTTATACGTTTAAAGATATATTTTTTCATATATGTTAATGTAAGAATTTATAATTTTGTACCAAGAGAAACTTTGAAAACCTACCTAACCTTATTACAACAAGCGCAATTTAATTTAGCCTAACCCAACTAAATATATTTTAGATACGTTAACATCAATTTAATAATAAACAAACACATTGAAATATATTTTTTTCGTAATGTTCAGAATGATTTTGGCGAAATTATTGCATACACAAATTTTCACTTGTCTTATATGGCAAGGTGAGCGTTGCTATTTAAGCCAAAATCCAAGTTTTACCTAATCGGCACGACATATATATATATATATATATATATATATATATATATATATATATATATATATATATATATATATATATATATATATATATATATATATATATATATATATATATATGTGTGTGTGTGCGTGTTGACTCACCTATTTGTGGTTGAAGGGGTCGAGTCACAGCTCCTGGCCCCACCTCTTCACTGATTGCTACTAGGTCCTCTCTCTACCAGCTCCATGAGGTTTTTCAAACCTCGCCTTAAAACTATGTATGGTTCCTGCCTCCACTACGTCTCTTTCTAGGCTATTCTACTTCCCGACAACTCTATGACTGAAGAAATACTTCCTAACATCTCTTTGACTCATAGGAGTCTTCAACTTCCAATTGTGACCCCTTGTTTCTGTGTCCCATCTCTGGAACATCCTGTCTCTGTCCAAATTATATATTCCTCGCAGTATTTTATATGTCGTTATCATTTCTTCCCTAACCCTCCTGTCCTCTAGTGTCCTCAGGCCGATTTCCCTTAACCTTTCTCTGAGACTAGTCTTGTTGCAAACCCTTGCACTTTCTCTAATTTCTTGACGTGCTTGACCAGGTGTGGGTTCCAAACTGGTGCTGCATACTGCAGTATGGGCCTGACGTTCATTGTGTACAGAGTCTTGAACGATTCCTTAGTGAGGTATTGGAACGCTATTAGGTTTGCCAGACGCCCGTATGCTGCAGCAGTTATCTGATTGATGTGTGCCTCAGGAGATGTGCTCGGTATTATACTCACCCCAAGATCTTTTTCCTTGAGTGAGGTTTGCAGTCTTTGGCCACCTAGACTATACTCTGTTTGCGGTCTTATTTGCCCTTTTCCGATCTTCATGACTTTGCATTTGGCAGGGTTAAATTCCAGGAGCCAATTACTGGACCAGGCTTGTAGCCTGTCCAGGTCTCTTTGTAGTCCTGCCTGATCCTCGACTGATTTAATTCTTCTCATTAACTTCACATCATCTGCAAACAGGTACACTTCTGAGTCTATCCATTTCGTTATGTCATTCACATATACCAAAAACAGCACAGGTCCTAGGATTAACCCTTGTGGAATCCCGCTCGTCACAGGTGCCCACTCTGACACCTCGTCACGTACCATGACTCGTTGTTGCCTCCCTGTCAGATATTCTCTGATCTATTGTAATGCCTTTCTTGTTACGTGTGCCTGATCCTCTAGCTTTTGCATTAATCTCTTGTGGCGAACTGTGTCGAACGCCTTCTTGCAGTTCAAGAAAATGCAGTCTATCCACCCCTCTCTCTCGTATCTTACTTCTGTTACCTTGTCATAAAACTCCAGTAGGTTTGTGACACAGGATTTTCATTCCCTGAAACCGTGCTGGTTGTCGTTTATAAGCTCGTGTCTTTCTAGGTGCTCCACCAGTCTCCTCCTGATGATCTTCTCCATGACATTGCATACTATACACGTCAGTAACACAGGTCTATAGTTGCCCAGTTTCAATGGATGTGTTGAAGATTTTTGTTAGTGGCACACACAACATCTCTGCTCCTTCTCTAAGGACCCACGGAGAGATGTTGTCAGGTCCCACCGCTTTTGAGGTATTGAGTTCACATAGCAGGTTCTTCACCTCCTCCTCGGTTGTGTGTATTTCATCCAGCACTTGATGGTGTACCTCCCTATTCTGAATTCCTGGAGTCCTTCCTTCCTTTCTTCTGTAAATACTTTTTTAAATCTCATGTTGAGCTCCTCAAATACCTCTTCGTCATTTCTTGTGAACTCCCCACATTCCTTCCTCAGCCTAATTACCTGGTCTTTGACTGTTGTTTTCCTTCTGATGTGGCTATACAACAGTTTCGGATCAGACTTTACTTTTGATGCTATTTCATTTTCCTATTGTCGCTGAGCCTCCCTTCTTACGTGTGCATATTCGTTTCTGGCTCTTCGGCTAATCTCTTTATTTTCCTGGGTAATTTGTCTTCAGTACTTTTTCTATTCTCTAGTGCACTTAGTTTTTGCCTCCCTACACCTTTGGGTGAACCAAAGATTCGTTCTGGTCTTCCCATTACTACTTTTTTTCTTGGGAACAAACCTCTCATCTGCCTCCTTGCATTTTGTTGTCACATAGTCTATCATTTCTTTTACTGGTTTTCCTGCCAATTCTCTCTCCCAATGAACGTCTTGGAGGAAGTTCCTCATGCCTGTGTAGTCCCCTCTTTTGTAGTTTCGTTTTTCCCGTCCTATTCCTGCTCCCCTCTCCACTTGTAGCTCAACTATTTAATCAAAACACAGAACCACATGATCATCCTCACCTCTCTTTCTGGTAGTGTCTCTAACATGTTGATGCATGAAGTTTTATAGTACCAAATCCATCATCTTGGCTCTCCATGATTCAGGATCCCCACGGGGCTCCAGGTTTTCCCAGTCAATCTCCTTGTGATTGAAATCACCCATTACTAGTAAATTTGCTCTCCCCATATGAGCTCTTCTGGCCACCTCAGCTAGTGTGTCTACCATTGCTCTGTTGCTCTCGTCGTATTCTTCTCTTGGCCTCCTGCAGTTCTGTAGCGGGTTGTACATTACAGCAATTACCACCTTATGGCCCTCAGACTGGATTGTTTCTACTATATAGTCCCTTTCGCCCATTCCATCCATTCCTTTCACTTTCTCAAATCCCCACCAGTTCTTAATGAGCAGTGCAATTTCTCCTCCCCCTCTGCTCCCTCTATCTTTCCTGAGGATTTGATATCCGGGTGGAAAGATTGCATCTGTTTTCCTGGTGAGTTTCGTTTCTGTGAGTGCTGTTATGTCTGGGGATGTCTCCTTTGTTCTTTCATGCCACTCCTCACATTTATTTGTTATTCCATGTTATCTGCATTTGTGTGTGTGTGTGTGTGTGTGCATGTGTGTGAGTGTGTGCACGAGTGGGTGTGTGTGTGCGTGTGTGTGTATGTGTGTGTGTGTACTCACCTATATGTACTCACCTATATGTAGTTGCAGGGGTCGAGTCATAGCTCCTAGCCCCGCCTCTGCAGTGGTCGATACTAATTCACTCTCTCCCTGCTCCATAAGCTTTATCATACCTCTTCTTAAAGCTATGTATGGAACTTGCTTCCATTACTTCACTCTCCAGATTATTCCACTTCATGATAACTCTAAGGCTAAAGAAATACTTCCTAAGATCCCTATGACTCACCTGTTTTTCAGCTTCCAATTGTGGCCCCTTTTTCCTGAATCCCATCTCTGAAACATTTGAGCCCTGTCCACCTTGTCAAACCCTCTCAGTCTTTTATACATTGTTATCATGTCCCCTCCTATCCTCTAGTGTCATCAGGTTGAGTTCCCTTAACCTCTCCTCATAAGACATACCTCTAAAATCCGGGACTGAACGTGTTGCAAATTTTTGCACTTTCTTCAATTTCGTGACGTGTTTGACTAGGTGAGGGTTCAGTATAGGCCTGACGTACACAGTGTACAATGTCGTGGATGACTCCTTACTCAGATGTGTAAAAGCTAATCTTAAGTTTGCCAATCGCCCATTTGCTGCAGCAGTTATTTGATTGACGTGTGCCTCAGGAGACATGTTCTTTATAATGCTTACCCCAAGATTCTTTTCTTTAATTGACGTTTGCAGCCTTTGAGTCCCTAACCTGTATGCCGTCTGCAGTCTTCTGTGTCTTTCCTCAATCTTCATGACCTTACACTTACTGGGGCTAAACTCCAGGAGCCATTTGTTGGACCAGACTTGTAGTCTGTCCAGATCCCCTTTACCAGGCCATGAATCAAATTTGAGAAAGTGCAACATTTGCAACCCATATTCTAATAATATAAGCAATGCTAAGACCTATTTAGGTGTGGTCCTTTTTCAAGTTTATTTATTTTTGGTCCATAAAATGGCCTTTTTGGTGGAATCAAATATGAGGCCAATCCCAACAAAGGTTAAACTATAGGTGACAGATTCGCATCATATTTGATGCCATTCCTGACAACGGTATGTGTCTAAAAGATTCATAACAACTACTAATAACTGATAATAAAAGGCATATATATACATTTAAGGTTTATTAATAAATAACTGGGTTAAATCAAAGGCACAGTAACTTGATTTCAATAATTTTAACACATTTTTAGTATTTGACATTATACAAAAATTGCAAAAATGTTACAAAAATATGGATATGGCACCAAATGAGTATCCTTTCTGTATTTATTGTGACAAACATTTTTATCAGAGGTATTTATGCATCTTGTTTCTTATGGAATTCCACGAAACAATGTCTGGTTGAGTTTAGACATAGATTAACCTTGCAGAAGGAACAAGAAAAGGACGAGTAGATCCTTTTGTCGTTGGTGTTGCAATGTTTACATGAAAGCCTCTTTGTAGAAACTGGCCAGTGAGGTAGTGTTTCATCATATATTGTATCCTCATGATTTCTTTTTCCATAACGAATGAAATTTTCTTCAATTGAAGAAGACCGTGAAGTTAAACAACTTGGAGAGGATCTCATGCTCCTTGGGATTCCCTTGGTTGGCTTTCTTGCTGAATGGGAGATGGAAAACCAGAAATCCTTGAGGTTTATGTATTTCTCTTTCAGAGCAGCACAGTCACGCCTGTACAACAACCAGCCATTGACACAACAAAGATCAATGACATATCCAAACAGCCTCATGTACCAGTGTTTTGCTTTGAGTGGAGACTTGCAGAGGTGCACCAACATATCATTCTTATCTATGCCTCCCATATGGGCATTATAACTCTTTATGACTGCAGGACAGTCAACATCCACCTTTTGTTTGTTCTCCTTGCTGTACCTTCTAGTAGACAAATCTTCATGTTCATCTTCACTTGAAGAGGAAGCATCTTGCCGTGGTGGCTCATATTCATCCGCAGAATCCACTTCCTCATTACTGTCACTGTCATCACATAACTCTTGCATCACATAGCTCTTTGAGCCCTTGATCCATAAAACATTTGTGTTTAACTGAAATGAACAGAAAACACAAAATGAGCATCGAAATTGAGCAAATTTTATAAATTTACAAGGTAAAAGCACTCATATATCAATGTATTTGATTCAGCATGCAATTGGTAGCTATTATTGACAAAGATGGCCTTATTGTTATTTGTTAATCCATGATATATGATACCTTCATTGGTAAATTTGATATCACCATTGTCTGTTTTGGCCTCACATATGATACACTCAGTGACATGTGACATTCTATACTTGTCAGGCCGCGCCTCATAAATGATACCAAAAATGTAAACAAAACTTCAAGTGCATTCATTTGTTACTTATAAATACCTCAGGCAATTCATTTGCATCTCAAAATGAGGATAAAACATTCAATAATGCACTGGAAACACATTCAGTAACTTACCGACATACTGGAGTGGTGTAAATTGGTGAAATATCAAGAGAGTCAGGCTGGAAATGCTCCTCCTTCAACACTTCAGACAGTACTGAAGACTTCTGGAGCTCCCTGTCAATAGCAGTCAACAACACCCAAGTGACAACACATTCAAGCTCCGCCCAGAAGGCTTGTGATTGGTTGGAGTGAAATTTGAAGTCTCTCTGAGGATATGCTTTGTGCTCATGGCGCCATGAAAACCATGCTTTTTCAGCCTCACATGTGATACCGGCCCGGTAAAGGGATTAACTGATCCTAGTCCGCTTGTATCCTCCTCATCACTTTCACATCATCAGCAAACAGTGACACTTCTGAATCTATTCCTTCCATCATATCATTCACATATAGTATGCAAAGTCAGGGAAAAAATCATCAGAATAAGAATGGTGGAACCCAAGATGCGGACCTAAGACTGACCCTTGTGGAACCCCACACGACACATGCGCCAACTCTGACACTTCATCACGTACCAACACTCGTTGTTTCCTTCCTGTCAGGTATTCCCAGATCCAATGCAGTAGTTCCCTATTATTCCTGCCTGCTCATCTAATTTTTGTGTGGTAGTTTCGAAAGTCTTCTTACAGTCCAAAAAGATGCAATCTACCCATCCCTCTCTCTCCTGTCTTACTTCTGTTACCTTATCGTAGAACTCAAGTAGATTTGTGACACAGGATTTCCCATCTCTGAAGCCGTGCTGATTGTCATGTATGAGCCCAATTTTTTTCAATGGGTTCCACCACTCTTATTCTGATGATTTTTTCCATGACTTTACATACTATACAAGTCAGTGACACTGGTCGGTAGTTTAACGCTGCCTGTCTGTCTCCTTTCTTAAAAATCGGAACTACATTTGCTGTCTTCCACGCCTCAGGCAATTGTCCAGTTTTGATAGGTTTAGTGAAGATTGCTGCTAGTGGCACACACACAGTTCCTCTGCTCCCTCTCTCAGTATCCAAGGAGATATGTTATCTGGGCCCACCGCCTTTGAGGTATCTAGTTCACCTAGCAGTTTCTTCACCTCTAAATTGGTTATGTGTATTGTGTCCATCACCTGCTGGTGCACCCTACCTCCACGGTTTGCTGGAAGCATTCATGTCTCTATTGTAAATACTTCTCTAAATCTAGTGTTTAGTTCATAACATCCTTCCTGGTCACTCTTTGTGAGCTTCCCTCCTTCTTTCCTCAGCCTGATTACCTGGTCGTTGACTGCTATTTTTCTCCTAATGTGACTGTATGACAACTTTGGTTCTGATTTGGCTTTTGATGCTATGTCGTTCTCGTATTGCCTCTGGGCCTCTCTCCTTATCCCAGCATATTCGTTTCTGGTTCTTCTGCATATTCGTTTCTGGTTCCATGCTCTAGCACACTTGGCTTTAGTCTCTTTACACCCCCAGTTAAACCATGGGCTCACTTTGGTCTTGTCATTATTTCTGTTACTTTTTGGTATGAACTCTTCTGCCTCCCTGCACTTAGTGGTCACAAGTTCCATCATTTAATTTACTGTTTTCCCTCTAGTTCTCTTTCCCACTGCACTTCATGCAGGAAACTTCTCATTACTCACGAAATCGTAATGACACGATTGCAAACAAACCATACCACGGGTGGGGTTCGAACCCGCGGTCAGAGAGTCTCAAAACTCCAGACCGTCGCTAGCTTCAATAAGATTCATCCAACTAGGTATATTTCTACACCATAGGAAGGTTAGCATAGGCACCACTGTGTCCACAAATGCAAGTTTTTACACCTTCCTATGGTGTAGAAATATACCTAGTTGGATGAATCTTATTGAAGCTAGCTGGCCTAGTGGCTTATGCGACGGTCTGGAGTTTTGAGACTCTCTGTCCGCGGGTTCGAACCCCACCCGTGGTATGGTTTTTTTTAACTTCTCATTCCTATGTAGTCCCCTTTTTGGAAGTTCGGCTTCTCTCGTTGTTCTCGCGCTGCTGCATTCTCCATTTGTAACTCTACAAGGTATTCAAAACTCAGGACATCATGATCACTAGTGCCAAGTGGTCTTTCGTGTGTGATATACCCTATGTCTGAACTATTCAAGGTGTGAGTTCCAGCCTTGCTGCAACATCCTCTCCTCTCTCTATGGTTGTATCCCTAACATGTTGGTGCATGAAGTTCTCCAATACAGTCTCCAACATCTTAGCCCTCCACGTTTCTGGTCTCACATGTGGCTCTAGGTTATGAGTAATTTTGTTCTTCCCACATGAGCCCTCCTGGCCACTTCAACGAGTGTATCCACCATTGCTCTATTTTGAACATCATACTCTTTTCTTGCCCTCCTGCTGTTCAGTGGTGGGTTATACATCACTGCTATCATCACCTTTGGACCCCCAGTCTGAAGTGTTCCAACAATGAAGTCTTCTGTTTTCCTTCTGTCCATGCCTCCCATTTCCTCAAAACTCCACTGGTTTTTGATGAGCAGCGCTACTCCTCCCCCTCATCTGTTATCTCTGTCTTTCCTCAGGATCTGATATCCAGGTGGAAAGATTGCATCTGTTATCATCCCTGTAAGTTTCGTCTCTGTTAGTGCTATGATGTCACGTGATGCATCAATGATTCGTTCTTGCCACTCTTCACTCTTATTTGTTATTCCAAATGCTTTGGTGTACCATACCTTTAGTTTCCTTTCCATTACTGTATTTTGGGAGATGGGAGAGGAAGGTGCAGGCTGGGGAGTTGGGAGGCAGTGAAGCTGTTGTGATTGTGAAATTAGTGCTTAGGGGGAGGAAGGGCTATGATGTGTGGTTTGTTTGTGGTTATTGTGTTTGGTTGAAATGTGGTGACAAGGGTTGAGGGGTTTCTATAAGCATTTGCGTGTAATGTTCCCTCAGAGGCTCTTCTTTCCTGTCTGTCATTGACTGTCCTTCTCTATTTCCTTCCACTGGTTTCATCTTGCTCTCACTTTCAGTTGCTCCCTTTCTTTTCGTGTTCTGTCTCGATGGAGGTACACTTGTTTATATTCTTGAGTCTTTTTAACAGTGGCTTCTGTTGTAGTATCCTATTCCGTACCACTTTTGTCTTGAATGTCAATTTGATTGGTCGATTTTTTTCCCCTCGAATACCCCCCCAAGTCTGTGAAAATTTTCTACCTTAGACGTGCCTTCTCTCCTTCTATTGCAATGATGCTCTTAGTCTCTGTTTCCTCCCAATGCTTTCTTTCAGCCTCCTGAAGACCATGAATAATTATTAACCTCTCCCTCTCTTCTTCCCATTTATTTTCTCTCAATATCTCTGGATCTGATTTAAGCATCTCCTTTGTTGTTTCCCTTATCATCTCCTGGACACTCTGATGACCTGATAGTAATTCTGCTGAAGACTTCTTAGCTCCATCCCCTCCTTCAGTCCCCTCGCTGCCTACTGATGTTCCCATTTCAATCACCTTACTCCTTCAGCGCATCCATTTCTCCCTCCAGTCTTTGTATTTTTGCCTCAGTTACTCCAACTTTCGATTCCCACATCTTGCTCTCTGCAAATATATTCGCTAACATGTTATTGCAAAGCTCATTTAACCTTTTTTCCCATTCTTTATCCATTTTGTTCTTGAGCCTTTCTACCCATTCTTCCTTTTCAGACCAACCATCCTCAGTTCCTTTGCCTTTACGTCCTCCCTTTTGAGATCCCATTTTTTATCCTGTTAGGATGCTCTAGCTCCTTCAGCTTTGTGTAAAAATGGGTGTGGTGGAGGGGAGGGATTTATGATCTAATGTGTTAGGTTAGGTTTGTGTGAGTACGTGTATATGTGAGTGTGAGTGTATGAGAGAGTGTGTGTGGGGGAGGGGTTGGCGCGCACGCGCGTCTCAGTCTTTGAAAAATGGGGAGGGGTCGCTTTAACACCCTATTCCACATTAACATATACTAATATTTAATACTATAATACTTACTGGTGTACACGTGTGTATGTGTGTGTGTGCTCGTTTACTAGCTTGTCGTTCTTTGAGAAAAATGGGAGGGGGATGGGGTCGCTAGGCTACACAACTCTTCTGAAGATTTTAAATCACTTACTAAATATTGTCAGGGGTTACCCCAATCTATCTCCTGGCACGAAAAGTTAGGGAGAGAGTGATGGTATAACATATAACCAGCAGGGCGAGACATTGAGACTTTAAACACCAACCAAAAATTGCTCCCACACAGCAATGGAAGCTCCTGGTGGTGGCTGCTATGATCTCCTTCAGTTTGTAACTCCCTCCGTAGATTTTTTCATGCATAAAAAACTTGGTATTCACTTTTTTTCCTCTAGTGTTATAGTCATAACAATTCTGATGATACTAACTGTATTCAGAACACCAACTGGTGGGGATTGACTATTTTTTTCTTTCATTATTTATTGTATCACTCGTTTAAGACTTTATCACTACACTGCTGCTATAACCAACCAGATATTTGCATTTATTTTTATTTAAGGTCCCAACCTTGACCCATTAATGATTGTTTTGATTATTTGTGTCAACATTGCCGCCGGCACTGACCAGCTGATTGCTACCCTCCCTCACACACCTTCCAGTAAAATCACCCGCATTCAAATTTAAATTGTAAAATTCTTGATCTTATGACATTATTCACACTCTAGAAAGCTGTTACACTCTTGTAGGTATGTTCACTGATTCACTCACGTACTATGACCGCTAATAATAACGTAAGACAGCTGCTACAACGCTAAATCCCGGGAGCACTATTAACGATACTGCTTCACGTGTGTGTGTGTGTCTGTCTGTCTGTCCTGAATTCGTTGTACATTTATTTACTTTCCTGATATTTGCATCAGTGGTAGGGAAAATATAGTTCTCGTCTTATTCTTCATCTTTTAAATATATGTGGCCTCGTTTATGTTATTAATCAGAGTTTATTACACTGTTTTGTCTATAGTGGTCACGTCTATCATCCACTTAATTAAGTCACTTATCCATCAAACTTAAAGTTTCTGCTGCTATTAATCTAGTTTCATTGCCTCGCTAGTGAAGAATACAATTAATCACTGGGATGCTGAATCTTGATCATTAATCATTTATTTATTTGATTTCGTAAAATCAAAATGATTATTCGTTACATAAATTGCAATTTAAAATTCAATTAAACTTGTAAAATCAAATTTTTGCATATAATTTTTTATGTAAAATACAATTTTATATTATATATGAAGAAAGTGAAGAGTTTTATTTTACATACTCTGGAAAATATATAATGTTTAGATTAAAAAATTAGTTTTTTTTTAATTTCAGCTTCTTTCTAGAGGAGTATTTGGAAGTGTAAGTATTTTAATATACTGAAGTATAAGTATAAAGTTTCTTGAAGCTTTTGTAGAGTATTAATTCAGAGCAACACCCACCTAACACAATACTTACTTTACAATATCTTCCTCAATTTTGTGTGTTACTCGAATTATGTATTATGTGAACTTAGGAACTTGTACGATAAATAATTTATGTTCCAGTCATTTCTAAAAAATGGAGCCAGACAAGATTTCCTAAATATGTTTTCTCACACTGAACTCTGGTTGGTGCTACTTGTTGAGAGTCAAGGTAATATTAAGTACAGGGGCGAGAGGGTTGATGTACAAGCATGTTGATAGTCAAGTGAGGAAGGTAATACTAAGTACAGGGAGCTAGAACGTTGATGCACAAGCATCTAACAAGTGAGGAGTATTAACATAATTTTGTGAATACTTGTTTAAAAAAATATGTACTCATAATATTAAATACTACTGAATATTATTTAACAAATCCGTTTACCAATAATGTTCCTACTAACATGATTAAAAAATATATAATCCATTTCCTTCCGTCAGGTACCATTTTTTTTCAAGTTTTAGTACTCGCATTTTGATTTTTTTAATTGTACTGCTTTACTGACATCTCGACACTAGCAACTAAACACCATATATACACTGGTAATTCTGACTCTTCTTGACGAAGTGCATTTCAGAATGAGATCATTATAATTGCAAAGGATATTTCTTATTTAAATATATTTTTAGTTGGACACACTGATGCTGGCGCCACTGGGAGGCAATATCTTGGCAAGAGATTTGTGTCCATTCATCCCTCTAGCAGTACGTCTGGTCCTTCTTGAGGAGCCAGATGATAAGGTGAGTGCATTGTTGGTGCACAAATTAACTGCAGATTATACTTTTAATTTTGTTTCCTCTTCATATATGACAACTGATCTTTCATTGTCATTCAGTTACATATCAATAACTATTAACACAGACTCATTTACTGACACTTGAACTGTCTCAACGAACGATGATATAGAAAAGTACAAAGAAGTGCAAGGGACTCTTGCGAGAGGCAACACTTGCTGACGGTGGCAGATACGAGCTACGTACTGTAGGATGTTTCCACCAAGGACAGTTGCTTCTTAAGTCTTCTCTCCGTCGCCCTATAACCTCTCTCAAAGGTGCACTAATACGAGTTTCTTATGAAAAGGTAAGGTTAGAGTTATATATATATATATATATATATATTTTTTTTTGTTCTTGTAGTAGGTTGGTAGACAGCAACCACCCAGGGAGGTACTACCGTCCTGCCAAGTGAGTGTAAAACGAAAGCCTGTACATGTTTTACATGATGGTAGGATTGCTGGTGTCTCTTTTCTGTCTCATAAACATGCAAGATTTCAGGTACGTCTTGCTACTTCTACTTACACTTAGGTCACGCTACACATACATGTACACGTTTATGTATACACACTCATCTGAGTTTTCTTTGATTTTATCTTAATAGTTCTTGATCTTCTTGCTTTTCCTTTCATATTCATGGGGAAGTGGAATAAGAATCTTTCCTCCGTAAGCCATGCGTGTTGTAAAAGTCAACTAAAATGCCGGGAACAATGGGCTAGTAACCCCTTTTCCTGTATAGCTTACTAAAAAGAAAAAGAAGAAAACCGTCAAAGTGGGATTTTTGAATGTGCGTGGATGTTGTGCGAATGATAAGAAAGAGATGATTGTAGATGTTATGAATGAAAATAAGCTGGATGTCCTGGCTTTAAGTGAGACAAAGCTGAAGGGGGTAGGAGAGTTTCAGTGGGAGAAAAATGGGATTAGGTCAGGGGTTTCAAATAGAGTTAGAGCTAAAGAAGGAGTGGCAATAATGTTGAATAATCAGTTATGGCAGGTAAAGAGGGAATACAAATGTATAAATTCAAGGATTATGTGGATTAAAAAAAAAGGTTGGATGTGAAAAGTGGGTTATAGTAAGTGTTTATAGACCTGGAGAAGAGAGAAGTGTAGAGGAGAGAGTAAGATTTTGGAAATGTTGAGTGAGTGTGTGGGGAGTTTTGAACCAAGTGAGAGAGTAATTGTGGTTGGGGATATTAATGCTAAAGTGGGTAAAATGTTGTGGAGGGAGTAGTAGGTAAATTCGGGGTGTCAGTGGTAAATGTAAATGGGGAACCATTAATTGAGCTATGTGTAGAAAGAGGTTTGGTAATAAGTAATACATATTTTATGAAAAAGAGGATAAATATATATACAAGGTATGATATAGCACGTAAGGAAAGTAGTTTGCTGTATTATGTATTGGTGGATAAAAGGTTGATGGGTAGGCTTCAGGATGTACATGTTTATAGAGGGGCAACGGATATATCGGATCAATATTTGGTTGTAGCTACAGTTAGAGTAAAGGTAGATGGGACAAAAGAAAATGGCAACAGCAAGTAAGAGAGGTAAAAGTGTATAAACTAAGGGAGGAGGAAGTTAGGGTGAGATATAAGCAACTATTGGCAGAAAGGTGGGCTAGTGCAAGTATGAGTAGTGGGGGGATGTTTGAAGAGAATTGGGATAGTTTTAAAAATGCAGTATTAGAATGTGGGGCAGACGTTTGTGGCTATAGGAGGGTGGGTGCAGGAGGAAAGAGGAGTGAGTGGTGGAATAAAGAAGAAAAGGGTGTGATAAAAGAGAAAAAGGTAGCTTATGAGAGGTTTTTACAAAACAGAATTGTTAATAGAAGAGCAGAGTATATAAGGAGTAAACGAAAGGTGAAGAGAGTGGTGAAAGAGTGCAAAAGAAGAGGGATGAAAGAATGGGAGAGGCTCTGTCAAGAAATTTTGCTGAAAACAAGAATTTTTTTTGGAGATAAACAAGGTAAGAAAGCCTAGGGAACGAATGGATGTATCAGTTAAAAACAGAGTAGGGGAGTTAGTAGATGGGGAGCTGTAAGTATTGGGTAGATGGCGGGAATATTTTGAGGAACTGTTAAATGTCGATGAAAAAAAGGAGGCGGTAATTTCATGTACTGGCCAGAGAGGTACAACATCGTTTAGGAGTGAAGAAGAGCAGGATGTGAGTGTGGAGGAGGTGCGTGAGGCATTACGTAGAATGAAAGGGAATAAAGCAGCTGGAACTGACGGGATCATGACAGAAATGTTAAAAGCAGGGAGGGACATAGTGCTGGAGTGGTTGGTATTTTTGTTTAAAAAATATATGAAAGAGGGGAGGGTACCTAGGGATTGGCAGAGAGCATGTATAGTTCCTTTATATAAAGGGAAGGGGGATAAAATAGATTGTAAGAATTATAGGGGAATAAGTTTACTGAGTATACCAGGTAAAGAGTATGGCAGGGTTATTATTGAAAGAATTAGACGTAAACCAGACAGTAGGATTGCAGATGAGCAAGGAGGCTTTAGAGTGGGTAGGGGATGTGTAGATCAAGTGTTTACAGTGAAGCATATATGTGAACAGTATTTAGATAGAGGTAGAGAAGTTTTCATTGCATTTATGGATTTAGAAAAGGCATATTATAGAGTGGATAGGGGAGCAATGTGGCAAATGTTGAAAGTGTATGGAATAGGTAGTAAGTTACTGAAGGCTGTAAAGAGTTTTTATGAGGATAGTGAGGCTCAGGTTAAGGTGTGTAGGAGAGAGGAAGTTTACTTCCCGGTAAAAGTGGGTCTTAGACAGGGATGTGTAATGTCACCATGGTTGTTTAATATATTTATTGATGGGGTTGTAAAAGAAGTAAATGCTAGGGTGTTGGGGAGAGGGGTGGGATTAAATTATGGAGAATTAAATGCAAAATGGGAGTTGACACAGTTACTTTTTGCTGATGATACTGTGCTTATGGGAGATTCTAAAGAAAAGTTGCAAATGTTAGTGGACGAGTTTGGGAGGGTGTGTAAAGGTAGAAAGTTGAAAGTGAACATAGATAAGAGTAAGGTGATGAGGGTATCAAACGATTTAAATAAAGAAAAATTGGATATCAAATTGGAGAGAGGGATTATGGAAGAAGTAAATGTTTTCAGATATTTGGGAGTTGACGTGTCAGCGGATGGTTTTATGAAGGATGAGGTTAACCATAGAATTGATGAAGTAAAAAAGGTGAGTAGTGCCTTTAGGTATCTGTGGAGACAAAAAACGTTATCCATGGAGGTAAAGAAGGGAATATACGAAAGTATAGTGGTACCAACACTCTTATATGGGTGTGAAGCATGGGTTGCAAATGCTACAGCGAGGAGGAGGCTGGAGTCAGTGGAGATGTCCTGTCTAAGGGCAATGTGTGGTGTAAATATTATACAGAAAATTCGGAATGTGGAAATTAGGAGAAAGTGTGGAGTTACTAAAAGTATTTGTCAGAGGGCTGAAGAGGGGTTGTTGAGGGGGTTTGGTCATTTAGAGAGAATGGATCAAAGTAGAATGACTTGGAGAGCATATAAATCTGTAGGGGAAGGAAGGCGGGGTAGGGGTCGTCCTCTAAAAGGTTGGAGTGAGGGGGTAAAGGAGGTTTTGTGGGTGAGGGGCTTAGTCTTCCAGCAAGCGTGAGTGAGCGTGTTAGATAGGAGTGAATGGAGACGAATGGTTTTTGGGACCTGACGAGCTGTTGGAGTGTGAGCAGGGTAATATTTTGTGAAGGGATTCAGGGAAACCAGTTAATTGATTTAGTTGGACTTGAATTCTAGAAATGGGAAGTACAATGCCTGTCCTTTAAAGGAGGGGTCTGGGATAGTGACAGTTGGGAGGGACTTATTCTCAGCTGTCGTATCTGAGCGCCTCTGCAAAGACAGTGATTATGTATGAGTGTGGTGAAAGTGTTGAATGATGATGAAAGTATTTTCTTTTTGGGGGTTTTCTTTCTTTTTGGGTCACCCTGCCTCGGTGGGAGACGGCCGGCTTGTTGAAAAAAATTATTATTATTATTATTATTATTATTATTATTATTATTATTATTATTGTGAGGGAGGTGGGACTGGCTGGTCACTCACTCGTCACACTTCACTTCACACTTAACTGTCATTGTTTAGTATATCAGCTGCTATTCATTTCTAAGTTAACTGGTTGAATGGTGTTGGAAGTAGGTGTGTTTAAGAAAGCTTTCTAGGTTTGTATATACGGTATTCATCACCAGCACCCAGACACAGTGTAGACCTCAACATCGACGTCTTTCCTCGTTATTCACACTACTCTCACAAACACCACAGCATTTCCACTATTTACATTGAAAAGTTGCACTGGAATGGTTTCTCGCTATACTGAAATCTTTCTTAGGTATTCACACTGAGTCCTGTTTAGTGATGACCTGGTCAACCTAGTTGATCAGGAGACATTGTTTTAAAATCCCACAGCTAGCTCTCTAATCTAATCGAATCTCAGCTCCTGGCCACAACAAGGCTATAACAAGGCGCAATGTCGCCAAACATCATACCTGTTCTTGAAGCTATGAATGAATCCTGCATCTACCATTCAACTTTCTAGGTCGTTTCATCTTTGATCTCCCTGACTACTCTAAGACATAATAAATACTTCCTAACAGCGTGACTCATATATGTTTTCAAATTCCAGCTGTGCCCTATCACTTCTTCTTAGTATTTTCTACATTGTTATCGTATCAACCCAAGTTGTTCTTTCCTCTAGTGTTATCAAGTTGAATTCCCTTAACCTCTCCTCAGAGGACATACATATTAACTCCGGGCTGAGCCATCTTGCAAACCACTGCACTTTCTCAAATTTCTTGGCATGTTTCACCATGTGTGGGTTCTATATTACTGTCACATTCTGCAGTATGGGGCTGAAGTAAATTGTGTACAGTGCCGTCAAGAATCCTTACATAGATTTCTGAAACCTAGTCCTAGATTTGCCAAACGTCCATTTGTTGCACAGTTATTTAGTCAATGTGCGCCTCGGGAGATATGCTACTTACAATGCTTACCCCGCCCCTCTCTCTCTCTCTCTCTCTCTCATTCTTTACCAACAGAATGAAATGGTGGAAGATATGTTGGAGGACTTTAAGAGGAAACTGAACTTCACCATGGACCTAAGTGAGAGTAATGGTGCTATGAATAAGCTGCCTAATGGGTCATTTCAAGGAGCAATAGGCTTGATACAACGCAGGGTAAGTTTTTATAATTAAATTGTTGTGAAATATTTGATGTTTTGTATAAGAATGACAAACAAAAGAAAATTCTTTATAAATTTCAATTATATATATAATTTAACGCTTATGAGAGAAGTGTAGAGGAGAGAGAGAGATTTTGGGAAATGTTGAGTGAGTGTGCGAGGAGTTTTGAACCAAATGAGAGAGTAATTGTGGTTGGGGATCTTAATGCTAAAGTGGGTAAAAATGTTGTGGAGGGAGTAGTAGGTAAATTTGGGGCGCCAGGGGTAAATGTAAATGGGGAACCATTAATTGAGCTATGTGTAGAAAGAGGTTTGGTAATAAGTAATACATATTTTATGAAAAAGAGGATAAATAAATATACAAGGTATGATATAGCACGTAAGGAAAGTAGTTTGTTAGAATATGTATTGGTGGATAAAAGGTTGATGGGTAGGCTTCAGGATGTACATGTTTATAGAGGGGCAACGGATATATCGGATCATTATTTAGTTGAAGCTACAGTTAGAGTAAAAGGTAGATAGGACAAAAAGAAAATGGCAAAAGCAAGTAAGAGAGAGGTAAAAGTGTATAAACTAAGGGAGGAGGAAGTTAGGGTGAGATATAAGCAACTATTGGCAGAAAGGTGGGCTAGTGCAAGTATGAGTAGTGGGGGGGGGGGGGTTGAAAGAGTTAGGATAGTTTTAAAAATGCAGTATTAGAATGTGGGGTAGAAGTTTGTGGCTATAGGAGGGTGGGTGCAGGGGAAAAGAGGAGTGAGTGGTGGAATGAAAAAGTAAAGGGTGTGATAAAAGAGGAAAAGGTAGCTTATGAGAGGTTTTACAAAACAGAAGTGTTAATAGAAGAGCAGAGTATATGGAGAGTAAAAGAAAGGTGAAGAGAGTGGTGAGAGAGTACAAAACAAGAGCAGATGAAAGAATGGGAGAGGTTCTGTCAAGAAATTTTGCACAAAACAAGAACAAATTTTGGAGTGAGATAAACAAGGTAAGAAAGCGTAGGGAACGAATGAATTTATCAGTTAAAAACAGAGTAGGGGAGTTAGTAGATGGGGAGCTGGAGGTATTGGGTAGATAGCGGGAATATTTTGAGGAACTTTTAAATGTCGATGAGAAAAGGGAGGCGGTAATTTCATGTACTGGCCAGGGAGGTACAACATCGCTTAAGAGTGAACAAGAGCAGGATGTGAGTGTGGGGGAGGTGCGTGAGGCATTACGTAGAAAGAAAGGGGGTAAAGCAGCTGGAACTGACGGGATCATGACAGAAATGTTAAAAGCAGGGGGGATATAGTGCTGGAGTGGTTGGTATTTTTGTTTAATAAATGTATGAAAGAGGGGAAGGTACCTAGGGATTGGCAGAGAGCATGTATACCAGGTAAAGTGTATGGCAGAGTCATTATTGAAAGAATTAGAGGTAAGACAGAGAGAAGGATTGCAGATGAGCAAGGAGGTTTTAGAGTGGGTAGGGGATGTGTAGATCAAGTGTTTACAGTGAAGCGTATAGATAAAGGTACAGAAGTTTTCATTGGATTTAGAAAAGGCATATGATAGAGTGGATAGGGGAGCAATGTGGCAAATGTTGCAAGGGTATGGAATAGGTAGTAAGTTACTGAAGGCTTTAAAGAGTTTTTATGAGGGTATTGAGGCTCAGGTTAGGGTGTGTAGGAGAGAGGGAGATTACTTCCCGGTAAAAGTAGGTCTTAGACAGAGATGTGTAATGTCACCATGGTTGTTTAATATATTTATAGATGGAGTTGTAAAACAAGTAAATGCTAGGGTGTTGGGGAGAGGGGTGGGATTAAATTATTAGGAATTAAGTGCAAAATGGGAGTTGACACAGTTACTTTTTGCTGATGATACTGTGCTTATGGGAGATTCTATAGAAAAGTTGGAAAAGTTAGTGGACGAGTTTGGGAGGGTGTGTAAAGGTCGAAAGTTGAAAGTGAACATAGATAAGAGTAAGGTGATGAGGGTATCAAACGATTTAAATAAAGAAAAATTGGATATCACATTGGAGAGAGGGATTATGGAA
Source organism: Cherax destructor (assembly GCA_009830355.1). Taxonomy (NCBI): domain Eukaryota; kingdom Metazoa; phylum Arthropoda; class Malacostraca; order Decapoda; family Parastacidae; genus Cherax; species Cherax destructor. The sequence continues at coordinate 29,285 of WNWK01007565.1, read as the reverse complement.
GAAGTAAATGTTTTCAGATATTTGGGAGTTGACTTGTCAGTGGATGGGTTTATGAAGGATGAGATTAACCATAGAATTGATGAAGGCAAAAAGGTGAGTGGTGCGTTGAGGTATCTGTGGAGACAAAAAAGGTTTTCCATGGAGGCAAAGAAGGGAATGTACGGAAGTACAGTGGTTTCAACACTCTTACGTGGGTGTAAAGCATGAGTTGCAAATACTGCAGCGAGGAGGAGGCTGGAGGCAGTGGAGATGTCCTATCGAGGGCAATGTGTGGTGTAAATATTATGCAGAAAAATCGGAATGTGGAAATTAGTAGAATTTGTGGAGTTACTAAAAGTATTTGTCAGAGGGCTGAAGAGGGGTTGTTGAGGTGGTTTGGTCATTTTGAGTGAATGGGTCGAAGTAGAATGACTAGGAGAGCGTATAAATCTGTAGGAAAAGGAAGGCGGGGTAGGGGTCGTCCTAGAAAAGGTTGGAGGGAGGGGGTAAAGGAGGTTTTGTGAGCGAGGGGCTTGGACTTCCAGCAAGCATGTGTGAGCGTGGTAGATAGGAGTGAATGGAGACGAATGTTTTTTGGAACCTGACAAGCTGTTGGAGTGTGAGCAGGGTAACATTTTGTGAAGGGATTCAGGGAAACCAGTTAATTGATTTAGTTGGACTTGAGTCCTGGAAATGGTAAGTACAATGCCTGCACTTTAAAGGAGGGGTCTGGGATAGTGACAGCTGGGAGGACTATTCTCAGTTGTCGTATCTGAGCGCCTCTGCAAAGACAGTGATTATGTATGAGTGTGTTGAATGATGAAAGTATTTTCGTTTTGGAGATTTTCTTTCTTTTTGGGTCACCCTGCCTCGGCGGGAGACGGCCGACTTGTTGAAAAAAAAAAAAAAAAAAATATATATATATATATATATATATATATATATATATATATATATATATAGTCGTGCCGATTAGGTAAAACTGGTCAATTAGCAAGAACTCATCTAAAATTAAGTCCTTTCTAAAATTTTCTCTTATACGTTTAAAGATATATTTTTTCATTTATGTTAATGTAAAATTAATAATTTTGTACCAAGAGAAACTTTGAAAACCTACCTAACCTTATTACAACAAGCCAATTTAATTTAGCCTACAACTAAATATATTTTAGATATTTTAACATTAATTTAATAATAAACAAACACAATGAAATATATTTTTTTCGTTATGTTCAGAATGATTTTAGGAAATTATGTGCATGACACAAATTTTCACTTGTCTTATATGGCAATGAGCGTATGCTATTTAAGCCAAAATCGTTGAGTTTTACCTAATGCCTGGAACGCATTTATATATATATATAAATAATATAATATATATATATATATATATATATATGTCGTGCCGATTAGGTAAAACTGGTCAATTAGCAAGAACTCATCTAAAATTAAGTCCTTTCTAAAATTTTCTCTTATACGTTTAAAGATATATTTTTTCATTTATGTTAATGTAAGAATTTATAATTTTGTACCAAGAGAAACTTTGAAAACCTACCTAACCTTATTACAACAAGCGCAATTTAATTTAGATCAACTAAATATATTTAGATACGTACTTTAAAATAAACAAACCCTAAATATATTTTTTCGTTATGTTCAGAATGATTTTGGCGAAATTATTGCATACACAAATTTTCACTTGTCTTTATGGCAAGGTGAGCGTTGCTATTTAAGCCAAAATAGCAAGTTTTACCTAATCGGCACGACATATATATATATATATATATATATATATATATATATATATATATTTTTTTTTTTCTTTCTTTCAACACGTCGGCCGTTTCCCACTGAAGCGGGGTGGCCCAAAAGGAAAAACGAAAGTTTCTCCTTTTACATTTAGTAATATATACAGGAGAAGGGTTACTAGCCCCTTGCTCCCGGCATTTTAGTCGCCTTTTACGACACGCATGGCTTACGGAGGAATAATTCTGTTCCACTTCCCCATGGAGGTATATATATATATATATATATATATATATATATATATATATATATATATATATATATATATATATATATATATATATATATATATATATATATATATATATATATATCTATTTTTCATTTTGCTAATTTGGCAAAATCCATCCATGCCGAACAGGCATGGAATCAAGTGAGAGAGTAATTGTGGTTGGGACCAGAATGCTAAAGTGAGAGACCCGGTTATAGATGGTGTGGTAGGTAAGTTTGGGGTACCAGGTGTAAATGATAATGGGGCCCTTTGATTGAACTTTATTTAGAACGACGGTTGGTAATCGGTAATACATGTTTTAAGGAAAAAAATATAAATAAGTATACGAGATATCATATATGGCTTAACTACAGTAGTTTTTATGGACAGTGTATAAGTAGATAAAGGACTGATGTGTAGACTTCAGGAAGTGCATCTTTGTAGAGGGGACCCCAATACATTAGATAATTTTCTTAGTTATAGCTACATTGAGAGTAAAAGGTAGATGGGATACAAGTAAAATGGCGTCCTAAGGTAAGAACGAGGTGAAGGTTTATAAACTAAAGGAGGAGTCAGTTAAGGTAAGGTATAAACAACTATTGGAACAATGATGTGCTAGTTAGAGTTTAGGCAATGAGGTTGAACAAGTATGGGGTAGATTTAAAAATATAGTGCTAGAGTATTAAGCAGAAATGTGTCTTTACAGGAAAGTGAGTGCAGGTGGGAAGAAGAGCGACTGGTGGAATGATGAGATAAAGACAATGGTAAGAGAAAGTTTGCACAACAAAAAGTGATATAAGGAGGGAGCAATATAAGGGGGGGGGAGAAGAGAGGTTAAGAGAGGGGGGAAGTAATGTAAAAGGAGAGCAAATGAGAGAGTGGGTGAGATGATATCAACAAATTTTACTGAGAATAAGAAAAAATTTGGAGTGAGATTAATAAGTTGAGAAAGCCTAGAGAACGAATGGATTTGACAGTTAAGAATGGGAATGGATAGTTATTAGATGGAGAGTTGGAGGTATCGGGAATATAGAGGGAATATTTCGAGGAACTGTTAAATGTTGTCGAAGATAGGGAAGCTGTAATTTCGTGTATTGTTCATGGAGATATAACATCTTGTAGGATTAAGGAAAGAGCCCATTGTGAGTGTGGGGGAGGTGCATGAGGCTGTGGGTATAATGAAAGAGGGTAAAACAGCTTGGATTAATGGGATCAAGACAAAAATGTTAAAAGCAGATGGGGATATAGTTTTTGAGTGGTTGGTGCTCTTATTTAATAAATGTATGAAAGAGGTTGTTCAGTATAATTATAGATGTGTGTGTAAGGGAAGAGAATGCTCTGGTGTTGGCAAGAAACATGTGATTAAGAGATAAAGAATCTAACACAAAGTGGGAGTTGTCACAGTTGATTTTTGTTGATGACACAGTACTTTTGGAAGATTCCGAATAGAAGTTGCAGAGGTTAGTGGACGAGTTTGGAAGTGAATGTAAAAGAAGGAAATTAAAAGAACAGTAGGAAAAAGTGAATGCATTAAGATATTTATGATTGGAATTATCAGCAGATATGTCTATAAAAGACGAGGCGAGTCATAGAATTGATGAGGGCAAACAAGTGAGGGGTGCACTGTGGTGTCTTTGAGAGCACAAAGGGACACGAATAGCAGTATAGTGGTACCAACGCTCTTATATGGGTGTGAAGCATAGGTGGTAAATATTCCAACGAGAAGGCTGGAGGTAGTGGAGAAGTGTCTGAGGACAATGTGCGGTGTGAATATTATGTAGAGAATCCATAACTTGGAGATCAGGAGGTGCGAGGTTTCTAAAAGTATTTATTATCCAGAGCGCTGGGAAGGAGTTGGTTCAGACATTTAAAGCGTATAAATCTGTAGTGGAGGGAAGGCGGGGAAGGGGTTGTCCTAGGAAAGCTTGGAGGAAGAGGTTTCATGTGCGAGGTCTTGCGTATTCATATGAGTGTGTTAGATAGAAGCGAATAGAGGCAAAGTGTTTTTATGACTTGACATGTTGTTCCTTCCCTGAAGGAATTCAGGGAAACCGGTTAACCGAACTTGTGTCCTGGAGTTGCGCAGTACAGTGCCTGTGCTCTGAATAAGAGGTATATATATTTTGAAGCTTTTAACTGTAGTGTACGCACTTTTCTGGCAATACAGTGATGGACTGAATGATTATGATGAAAGTGTTTCTTCGTTTTCAGGTCACCTGCCTTGGTGGGAAACGGACGGTGTGTTATATATATATATATATATATATATATATATATATATATATATATATATATATATATATATATATATATATATATATATATATATATATATATATATATATATATATATATATATAAATATATATATATATATATATATATATATATATATATATATATATATATATATATATTGTATTAGTAAAACTGGTCAATTACAAGAACTCATCTAAATTAAGTCCTTTCTAAAATTTTTCTTATACGTTTAAAGATATATTTTCATTTATGTTAATGTAAATTATAAATTTGTACAAACTTTGAAACCTACCTAACCTTATTCAACAAGCACATTTAATTTAGCCTACAACTAAATATATTTAGATCTTAAATTTTAAAAAAAAGAGAAATATATTTTCGTTATGTAATGATAATATATAAATTTTCATACATATGGAATGACTTTTAGAAAATCCTTACTAATCGCAATTATATATATATATATATATATATATATATATATATATATATATATATATATATATATATATATATATATATATATATATATATATATGTCTGCCGATTAGGTAAAACTGGTCAATTAGCAAGAACTCATCTAAAATTAAGTCCTTTCTAAAATTTTCCTTATACGTTTAAAGATATATTTTTTTCATTTATGTTAATGTAAGAATTTATAATTTTGTACCAAGAGTAACTTTGAAAACCTACCTAACCTTATTACAACAAGCGCAATTTAATTTAACCTAACTCAACTAAATATATTTTAGATACGTTAACAATAATTTAATAATAAACAAACACAATGAACTATATTTTTCGTTATGTTCAGAATGATTTTGCGAAATTATTGCATACACAAATTTTTACTTGTCTTATATGGCAAGGTGAGCGTGCTATTTAAGCCAAAATTAAGTTTTACCTAATCGGCGACATATATATATATATATATATATATATATATATATATATATATATATATATATATATATATATATATATTATATATATATATATAAAATTCTGTTAGAACTGTCATTAGAGAACTCATCTGAAATTAAGTCCTTTCTAAAATTTTCTTTATACGTTTAAAGATATATTTTTTCAATTATGTTAATGTAAAATTATAATTTTGTACAAGAAACTTGAAAACCTCTAATTATTAAACAAGCATTATTGCTACTTAAATATATTTTAGATACGTTATATTAAATAATAAAAATACAATGAAATATATTTTATTCGTTATGTTCAGAATGATTTGGCGATTATTGCATACACCAAATTTTCACTTGTCTTATATGAGAGTGAGCGTTGATATTTGCCAAAATAGCAAGTTTTACTAATGCACCACATATATATATATATATATATATATATAAATGTCGTGCCGAATAGGCAAACTTGCGATTTTGGCTAAATAGCAACGCTCTTCTTGCCATATAAGACAAGCGAAAATTGTGTATGCAATATTTCATAAACATTCTGAACCTAACGAAAAATATATTTCATTGTGTTGTTTTTATTAAATTAATGTTAACGTATCTAAAATATATGTTGGATTAGCTAAATTAATTGCGCTTGTTGAATAGGTAGAGTTTCAAATTCTCTGGTTCAAAATATAAATTTTTACATTAACATAAATGAAAAATATATCTTTAAACTATAAGAGAATTTTAGAAAGGACTTAATTTTAAAGGAGTTCTTGCTAATTGACCAGTTTTACCTAATCGGCACGACATATATTAAATATATATATATATATATATATATATATATATATATATATATATATATATATATATATATATATATATATATATATATATATATATATATATATTTTTTTTTTTTTTATTAACACATCGGCCGATTCCCACCAAGGCAGGGTGGCCCGAAAAAGAAAAACTTTCATCATCATTCACTCCATCACTGTCTTGCTAGAAGGGTGCTTTACACTACAGTTATAAAAATTTCAACATTAACACCCCTCCTTCAGAGTGCCAGCACTGTACTTCCCATCTCCAGAACTCAAGTCCGGCCTGCCGGTTTCCTGAATCCCTTCATAAATGTTACTTTGCTCACACTCCAACAGCACGTCAAGTATTAAAAACCATATGCCTCCATTCACTCCTATCAAATACGCTCACACATGCTTGCTGGAAGTCCAAGCCCCTCCACACAAAACTTACTTTACCCCCTCCCTCCAACCTTTCCTAGGCCGACCCCTACCCCGCCTTCCCTCACTACAGATTTATACACTCTCAGAAGTCACTCTGTCTCGTTCCATTCTCTCTACATGTCCAAACCACCTCAACAACCCCTCCTCAGCTCTGGACAATCGTTTTGGTAATCCGCACCTCCTCCTAATTTCCAAACTCCGAATTCTCTGCATTATATTCACACCACACATTGACCTCAGACATGACATCTCCACTGCCTCCAGCCTTCTCCTCGTTGCAACATTCATCACCTTTTGCTTCCCACCCTTATAAGAGGTTTGGTATAACTATACTCTCATACATTCCCCTCTTTACTTCCATGGACAAGGTTCTTTGTCTCTACAGACTCGAAGTGCTCCACTCACCCTTTTCCCCTCATCAATTCTATGATTCACCTCATCCTTCATAGACCCATCCGCCGACATGTCCACTCCCAAATATCTGAATACATTCACCTCCTCCATACTCTCTCCCTCCAATCTGATATCCAATCTTTCGTCACCTATTCTTTTTGTTATCCTCATCACCTTACTCTTTCCTATATTCACTTTCAATTTTCTTCTTTTACACACCCTACCAAATTCATCCACCAACCTCTGCAGCTTCTCTTCAGAATCTCCCAAAAGCACAGTGTCATCAGAAAAAAGCAACTGTGACAACTCCCACTTTGTATTTGCTTCTTTATCTTTTAGCCCAACACCTCTTGCCAAGACACTCGCATTCACTTCTCTTACAACCCCATCTATAAATATATTGAATAACCACGGTGACATCACACATCCTTGTCTAAGGCCCACTTTTACTGGGAAATAGTCCCCTTCCCTCCTACACACTCTAACCTGAGCCTCACTATCCTCATAAAAACTCTTCACTGCTTTCAGTAACCTTCCTCCTATTCCATACCCTGCAACATCTGCCACATTGCCCCCTATCTACCCTATCATACGCCTTTTCCAAATCCATAAATGCCACAAAAACATCTTTACCCTTATCCAAATACTGTTCACCTATATGTTTCACTGTAAACACTTGGTCTACACACCCCTACCTTTCCTAAAGCCCCTTGTTCATCTGCTATCCTGCTTTCTGTTTTACTCTTAATTCTTTCAATAATAACTCTACCATACACTTTACCAGGTACACTCAACAGACTTATTCCCCTATAATTTTGCACTCTCTTTGTCCCCTTTGCCTTTATACAAAGGAACAATACACGCTCTCTGCCAATCCCTAGGTACCTTACCCTCTTCCATACATTTATTAAATAATAGCACCAACCACTCCAAAATTATATCCCCACCTGCTTTTAACATTTCTATCTTTATCCCATCAATCCCAGCTGCCTTACCCCTTTCATTCTACCCACTGCCTCACGAACTTCCCCTACACCCACAACTGGCTCTTCCACACTCCTACAAGATGTTATTCCTCCTTGCCCTACACACGAAATCACAGCGTCCCTGTCTTCATCAACATTTAACAAATCCTCAAAATATTCTCTCCATCTTCCCGATACCTCTAACTCTCCATTTAATAACTCTCCTCTCCTATTTTTAACTGTCAAATCCATTTGTTCTCTAGGCTTCTCAACTTATTAATCTCATTCCAAAACTTTTCTTATTTTCAAGAAAATTTGCTGATAACATCTCACCCACTCTCTCATCTGCTCTCTTTTACATTGCTTCACCCCTCTTTTAACCTCTCTTTTTCTCTCCATATACTCTTCCCTCCTTGCATCACTTCTACTTTGTAAAAACCTCTCATATGCTAACTTTTCTCCCTTACTACTCTCTTTACATCATCATTCCACCAATCGCTCCTCTTCCCTCCCGCACCCACTCGCCTGTAATCACAAACTTCTGCTGAACACTCTAACACTACATTTTTAAATCTACCCCATACATTTTCGACCCCATTGCCTACACTCTCACTAGCCCATCTATCCTCCAATAGTTGTTTATATCTTACCCTAACTGCCTCCTCTTTTAGTTTATAAACCTTCACCTCTCTTTTACTTACTGATTCTATTTTCCTTGTATCCCATCTACCTTTTACTCCCACTGTAGCTATAACTAAAAAGTGATCTGATATATCTGTAGCCCCTCTATAAACATGTACATCCTGAAGTCTACTCAACAGTCTTTTATCTACCAATACATAGTCCAACAAACTACTGTCATTACGCCCTACATCATATCTTGTATACTTATTTATCCTCTTTTTCTTAAAATATGTATTACCTATAACTAAACCCCTTTCTATACAAAGTTCAATCAAAGGGCTCCCATTATCATTTACACCTGGCACCCCAAACTTACCTACTACACCCTCTCTGCATGTTTCTCCCACTTTAGCATTTAGGTCCCCTACCACAATTACTCTCTCATTTGGTTCAAAAGTTCCTATACATTCGCTTAACATCTCCCAAAATCTCTCTCTCTCCTCTACACTCCTCTCTTCTCCAGGTGCATACACGCTTAATATGACCCACTTTTCGCATCCGACCCTTATTTTAATCCACATAATCCTTGAATTTACACATTTATATTCCCTCTTTTCCTTCCATAACTGATCCTTCAACATTATTGCTACCCTTCCTTAGCTCTAACTCTCTCAGATACTCCTGACTTAATCCCATTTATTTCTCCCCACTGAAACTCGCCTACCCCCTTCAGCTTTGTTTCGCTTAGGGCCAGGACATCCAACTTCTTTTCATTCATAACATCGGCAATCATCTCTTTCTTATCATCCGCACTACATCCACGCACATTCAGACAACCCAATTTTATAAAGTTTTTCTTCTTCTCGTTTTTAGTAGATTTGTACAGGAGAAGGGGTTACTAGCCCATTGCTCCCGGCATCTTAGTCGCCTCATACGACACGCATGGCTTACGGAGGAAAGATCTTTTCCACTTCCCCATGGACATGTACATATATATATATATATATATATATATATATATATATATATATATATATATATATATATATATATATATATATATATATATATATATATATATATATATCGTGCCGATTAGGTAAAACTTGTTATTTTGGTTTAAATAGCAACGCTCACCTTGCCATATAAGACAAGTGAAAATTTGTGTATGCAATAATTTCGCAAAATCATTCTGAACCTAACGAAAAAATATATTTCATTGTGTTTGTTTATTATTAAATTATTGTTAACGTATCTAAAATATATTTAGTTGGGTTAGGCTAAATTAAATTGCGCTTGTTGTATAAGATAAAATTTAAAAGGACCTAATTTTAAAGGAGTTCTTGCTAATTGACCAGTTTTACCTAATCGGCACGACATATATATATATATATATATATATATATATATATATATATATATATATATATATATATATATATATATATATATATATATATATATATATATATATATATATATATATATATATATAATGTCGTGCCGATTAGTAAAACTGGTCAATTAGCAAGAACTCATCTAAAATTAAGGCCTTTCTAAAATTTTCTTATACGTTTAAATATATATTTTTTCATTTATGTTAATGTAAGAATTTATAATTTGTATCAAGAGAAACTTTGAAAACCTACCTAACCTTATTACAACAAACGCAATTTAATTTAGCCTAACCAAACTAAATATATTTTAGATACGTTAACATTTATTTATTAATAAACAAACACAATGAAATATAATTTTTCGTTATGTTCAGAATGATTTTGGCGAAATTATTGCATACACAAATTTTCACTTGTCTTATATGGCAAGGTGAGCGTTGCTATTTAGGCCAAAATCGCAAGTTTTACCTAATCGGCACGACATATATATATATATATATATATATATATATATATATATATATATATATATATAAATATATATATGTGTATGCAATAATTTCGCCAAAATCATTCTGAACATAACGAAAAATATATTTCTTTGTGTTTGTTTATTATTAAATTAATGTTAACGTATCTAAAATATATTTAGTTGGTTAGGCTAAATTCAATTGTACTTGTTGTAATAAAGTTAGGTAGGTTTTCAAAGTTTCTCTTGTACAAAATTATAAATTCTTACATTAACATAAATGAAAAATATATCTTTAAACGTATAAGAGAAAATTTTAGAAAGGACTTAATTTTAGATGAGTTCTTGCTAATTGACCAGTTTTACCTAATCGGCACGACATATATATATATATATATATATATATATATATATATATATATATATATATTATATATATATATATATATATATATATATATATATATATATATATATATATATATATATATATATATATATATATATATATATATATATATATATATATATATATATATAGTCGTGCCGATTAGGTAAAACTTGTAATTTTGGCTTAAATAGCAACGCTCACCTTGCCATATAAGAAAGTGAAAATTTGTGTATGCAATAATTTCGCCAAAATCATTCTGATCATAACAAAAATGTTTCATTGGGTTTGTTTATTATTAAATTATTGTTAACGTATCTAAAATATATTTAGTTGGGTTAGGCTAAATTAAATTGCGGTTGTTGTAATAAGGTTAGGTAGGTTTTCAAAGTTTCTCTTGGTACAAAATTATAAATTCTTACATTAACATAAATGAAAAAATATATCTTTAAACGTATAAGAGAAAATTTTAGAAAGGACTTAATTTAGATGAGTTCTTGCTAATTGACCAGTTTATCTAATCGGCACGACATATATATATATATATATATATATATATATATATATATATATATATATATATATATATATGTAAACGATTAGGTAAAACTGGTCAATTAGCAAGAACTCATCTAAAATTAAGTCCTTTCTAAAATTTCTCTTATCGTTTAAATATATATTTTTTCATTTATGTTAATGTAAGAATTTATGATTTTGTACCAAGAGAAACTTTGAAAACCTACCTAACCTTATTACAACAAGCGCAATTTAATTTAGCCTAACCCAACTAAATATATTTAGATACGTTAACATTAATTTAATAATAAACAAACACAATGAAATATATTTTTTCGTTATGTTCAGAATGATTTTGGCGAAATTATTGCATACACAAATTTTCCTTGTCTTATATGGCAAGATGACGTTGCTATTTAAGCCAAAATCGCAAGTTTTACCTAATCGGCACGACATATAAATATATATATATATATATATATATATATATATATATATATATATATATATATATATATATATATATATATATATATATATATGTGTGTGTGTGTGTGTGTTATTTAGTTAGTTACCATTTTGTCCTAGGCACATGTCGATTAGACACTAGGCCTGTTGTATGTATGTGTGTGCGTGTGTAACGAAACACTTTGAAATGTTTCGGCCCGCCGGAATTGAACCGGCCCTCCGTGCGTGAAGCAAGAGCGGTAGCCACCATGCCATCCTGGCGTGTGTGTGTGTGTGTGTGTGTGTGTTGTGTGTGTGTGTGTGGTGTGTGTGGTGTGTGTGTGTGTGTGCGTGTGTGTGTGTGTGTGTGCGTGTGTGTGTGTGTGTGTGTGTGTACCCACCTAGTTGTGGTTGCAGGGGTCGAGTCAAAGCTCCTGGCTGTGTGTGTGTGTGTTTGTGCGTGTGTGTGTGTGTGTGTGTTTGTGTGTGTTTGTGTGTGTGTGTGTGTGCGCGTGTGTGTGTGTGTGTGTGTGTGTGTGTGTGTGTGTGTGTGTGTGTGTGTGTGTTCGGCACTCGAACAGCCTTCTGGAACGAATTATTGACGAAATCCGGGGTACCACTATATATATAAAATTTCCTAAACTTTTTATTTACATTAATTTATATACGAAATACAAACTCTAACATGTTACATCACGTTTGTGTTGTATTGGTGAATTAGCAGAGACCATATACACGAACACTCATACTTAAGACAATTTATTTTTCAGGAGTTGGACGTGGCAATTCTACCATTTGCAATGTTGCCTGAAAGAGCAGAGGTCATTGATTTCTCAGAATGGGTAAAGGTCGCTATTAACAAGTTCTATACTAAAGTTCCCAAATTAAAAGAGAACTGGTTTCTTCATTGGCAGATATATAAATGGCAGGTTTGTCTTTTATCATTCATGTTAATTATTGTTTCACACAAATTTAAACACATTGGCTGTCCCCCACAGAGGTAGCATGACCCAAAAAAGAAGAAACAGTTTCACCGTTACTCACTCCATCACTGTCTTGCTTGAGGCTCCTCGCATACAAAACCTTCCTCCTCCCTTTCCTGCCCTGCCTTCTACTTCGCCTTCACTTCACTGAAGATATGTGCATCCTCCAAATCCTCCTCCTTTGTTCCTTCCTCTTTAAATGTCCGAACCACCTCATGAATCCCTCTTTAGCCCCAAGATACGAATTCTCTGCATAAAATTCACACCACACAATGCCTTCAGACAGGATATTTCCACTGTCGCCAAGTCTCCGCCTTGCTGCAACATTCACAACCCATACTTCACACTTATATAAGAGAGTTAGTACCGCTAAACTCTAATATATTCCCAAACAGATGAATATGGCTTTTAGTGGATACATAAGAAGAATATACATTAATCCAAATTTTAAGATTAAATTTTTTCTTGACTGGTGGTAAACAGGTTACATGAATCCTTATTATTCAAACAACGCGTTGACAGTATTTAATTTTAAATGAACTCCTAGATCAGTTGGGTTACATATTTTTTCCCTCCATTATACTGTAGTTCAGTCTGTGAAGGATATTACTTTTTTGTTTTTGTTTTTTATTAACACATCGGCCGATTCCCACCAAAGCAGGATGACCCGAAAAAGAAAAACTTTCATCATCATTCACTCCATCACTGTCTTGCCAGAGGGGTGCTTTACATTACAGTTATAAAACTACAACATTAACACCCCTCCTTCAGAGTGCAGACACTGTACTTTCCATCTCCAGGACTCAAGTCTGGCCTGCCGGTTTCCCTGAATCCCTTCTTAAATGTTACTTTGCTCACACTCCAACAGCACGTGAAGTATTAAAAACCATTTGTCTCCATTCACTCCTATCAAATACGCTCACACATGCTTGCTGGAAGTCCAAGCCCCTCGCACACAAAACCTCCTTTACCCCCTCCCGCCAACCTTTCCTAGGCCGACCCCTACCCCGCCTTCCCTCCACTACAGATTTATACACTCTCGAAGTCATTCTGTCTCGTTCCATTCTCTCTACATGTCCGAACCACCTCAACAACCCCTCCTCCTTCTAATTTCCAAATTCCGAATTCTCTGCATTATATTCACACCCCACATTGACCTCAGACATGACATCTCCACTGCCTCCAGTCTTCTCATCGTTGCAACATTCATCACCCATGCTTCACACCCATATAAGAGTGTTGGTATAACTATACTCTCACATTCCCTCTTTACTTCCATGGACAAAGTTCTTTGTCTCCACAGACTCCGAAGTGCTCCACTCACCCTTTTCCCATCATCAATTCTATGATTCACCTCATCCTTCATAGACCCATCTGCTGACATGTCCACTCTCAAATATCTGAACACATTCACCTCCTCCATACTCTCTCCCTCCAATCTGATATCCAATCTTTCGTCATCTAATCTTTTTGTTATCCTCATCACCTTACTCTTTCCTATATTCACTTTCAATTTTCTTCTTTTACATACCCTACCAAATTCATCCACCAACCTCTGCAACTTCTCTTCAGAATCTCCCAAAAGCACAGTGTCATCAGCAAAAAGCAACTGTGACGACTCCCACTTTGTATTTGATTCTTTATATTTTAACCCCACACCTCTTGCCAAGACCCTCGCATTCACTTCTCTTACAACCCCATCTATAAATATATTGAACAACCACGGTGACATCACACATCCTTGTCTAAGGCCCACTTTTACTGAGCCTCACTATCCTCATAAAAGCTCTTCACTGCTTTCAGTAACATACCTCCTATTCCATACACCTGCAACATCTGCCACATTGCCCCCCTATCCAACCTATCATACGCCTTTTCCAAATCCACAAATGCTACAAAAACCTCTTTACCCTTATCCAAATACTGTTCACCTATATGTTTCACTGTAAACACTTGGTCATATCGAGTGAGTGCATAGAAGTGACTGTACATGGTTGTTTGATATACAGTAGGACTATTTGATTTCGGTAGCAGACTAACAGGCAATGTGAAAAGAAGCCAATCAGAGCTGTGTGGTGAGTGTAAACTGAGGTTACTACAGGTGGCAGCACAAGTGCTAAACAATTCTGACGGGGAAAATTAGAAGCTACTCAGATAGCATTATATTCATGTGTCACGCTCCACTTACTGGCTTATATTCGTGTAGCATGCTCCACTTACTGACTTATATTCTTGTGACACGCTCCACTTACTGGCTTATATTCGTGTGGCACGCTCCACTTACTGGCTTATATTCGTGTGGCACCCTCAACTTACTGGCTTTATGTTCGTGTGGAAGCTCCACTTACTTGTTTTATTCGTGTGGCACGCTTCCACTTACTGGCTTATATTCTGTGCAGCTCCACTTACTTTTAATTCGTGTGACATGCTCCACTTACTGCTTATATTCGTGTGGCACGCTCACTTTAGCTTATATTCGTGTGGCATCTCTTACTGTTATTTGTGACACTTCTTTATGTTCGTGTGGCAGCTCCACTTACTGCTTTATTCGTGTGCAGTCCATTACTGCTTATTCGTGTGACGCACTTACACTGGCTTTATTCGTGTGGCACGTCCACTTACTGGCTTATATTCTGTGACACGCTTCACTTACTGGCTTATATTCATGTGTGCACATGCTCACTTCTGGCTTATATTCGTGTGAACGCTCCACTTACTGGCTTATATTCGTGTTGCAGTCTCCACTTACTATTTATATTCGTGTGGCACGCACCACTTACGTGGCTATATATTATGTGGCACGCTCCACTTACTGGCTTATATTCGTGTGACACGTCCACTTACTTGGCATTATTTATTCGTGTGGCACGCTCCACTTACTGGCTTATTTTCGTGTGACAGCTCCACTTACTGGCTTATATTCGTGTGCCTGCCCTTACTGCTATATTCGTGACACCTTCTTACTGGCTTATTTCGTGTGACATCGCTCCACTTACTGGCTTATATTCGTCTGGCATGCTCCACTTTCTGGCTTTATATTGTGTGGGACGCTTCCACTTACTGCTTATATTCGTTGGCAGTCCACTTCACATTGTATATCTGCACTTACTGGCTTATATTCGTTGCAAGCTCCACTTACTGGTTATATTCGTGTGACACCTCCACTTACTGGCTTATATTCGTGTGACAGCTCACTTACTGGCTTATATTCGAGTGCTCACTACTTTTCGTGCCACTTACTGGTTTTTATTCGTGTGGCACCCTCCACTTACTGGCTTATATCGTGTGGCACGCTCCACTTACTGGCTTATATTACGTGTCACACGCTCCACTTACTGGCTTATATTCGTGTCACACGCTCCACATACTGGCTTATATTCGTGTAACACGCTCTACTTACTGGTTTATATTCGTGTGGCACACTCCACTTACTGGCTTTTATTCGTGTGACACGCTATACTTACTTGCATTTATTCGTGTGAGATGCTCCACTTACTGGCTTCTATTCGTGTGGCATGCTCCACTTACTGGCTTCTATTCGTGTGGCACGCTCCACTTACTGGCTTCTATTCGTGTGGCACGCTCCACTTTTTAGTCTTATATTCGTATAGCAAGCTCCACTTACTTATATTTGTGTGGCACACTCTACTTACTGGCTTGTATTCGTGTAACACGCTCCACTTACTGGATTATATTCGTGTAGCATGCTCCACATACTGACTTTTATTCGTGTGACACACTATACTTACTGGCTTTTATTCGTGTGAGATGCTCCACTTACTGGCTTCTTTTCGTGTGGCACGCTCCACTTACTAGCTTATATTCGTGTTTCACTGTCCACTTACTTGCTTTTATTCGTGTGACACGCTCCACTTACTGGCTTATATTCGTGTGTCATGCTCCTCTTACTTATATTCTTGTGGCATACTCCACTTATTGGCTTATGTTCGTATGGCATGCTCCACTTACTGGTTATTATTCGTGTGGCACGCTTCACACACTGGTTTATATTCGTGTGGCACCTTCACACACTGGTTTATATTCGTGTGGCACGCTTCACACACTGGTTTATATTCGTGTGACACGCTCCACTTATTGGTTTATATTCGTGTGACACGATCCACTTTCTGGCCTATACTTGTTTGGCACGCTCCACTTACAGGCTTACATTTGTGTTACATACTCCACTTACTGGTTTATATTCGTTTGGCACGTTCCACTTTCTGTCTTATATTCGTGTGGCACGCTCCACACACTGGCTTATATTCGTGTGGCTCGCTCCACACACTGGTTTATATTCGTGTGGCACACTCCATTTTCTGGCTTATACTCGTGTGACACGCTTCACTTACTGGCTTATATTCGTGTGGCACGCTCCACTTAATGACTTATATTCTTGTGGCACGTTCCACTTAGTGGCTTATATTCGTGTGGCACGCTCCTCTTACTTGTATATTCGTGTGGCATTATCCATTAATGGCTTATATTCGTGTGGCACGCTCCACTTACTGGCTTATATTCGTGTGACACGCTCCACTTACTGGCTTATATTCGTGTGACACGCTCCACTTACTGGTAAGAAAGAAAAGTTCGCTTGATCTTGAGTTATCATTAAAACACTGAATAACAAAATATTATGCAATAACGAATAAAAGCTTCCTACCACCGAGTCAGAAGAAAATATAATGTAGGGTATGCTATGAAGGATGGTGAAGAACAATGTAGCAATAGTATGTCGTCTGAAATGTTTGGAACTTATAATTCTCATTCGGGTCCTCGGCATGATCCGTGTTGGACGACAGGTGCTGTTCACAGGTGGAAGGACAGTGAACACTTCACACACCAATAATACAAAATCCAAATACAAAATCAAACATTTATTTATCAGACGTTCCAACAACGTAAAACCTGTACTAGTAAGAGCTATAGATTGTGAGAGGCATCATGGCCCGAAGTACAGTATACTTGGAGAGGCATCTTGGCCCGAGGTACAGTATACCTGGAGAGGCATCATGGCCTGAGGTACAGTATACCTGGAGAGGCATCATGGTCCGAGGTACAGTATACCTGGAGGGGCATCATGTCCTGAGGTACAGTATACCTGAATAGGCATCATGGCATCATGGCCCTGGGGGAGGCATCATGGCCCGAGGTACAGTATACCTGGAGAGGCATCATGGCCTGAGGTACAGTATACCTGGAGAGGCATCATGGCCCGAGGTACAGTATACCTGGAGAGGCATCATGGCCCAAGGTACAGTATACCTGCAGAGGCATCATGGCCCGAGGTACAGTATACCTGGAGAGGCATCATGGCCCGAGGTACAGTATACCTGCAGAGGGTTTTGAGGGTCAACGCCCCCGCGGCCCGGTCTGAGACCAGGCCTCGTGGTGGATCAGGGTCTGATCAACCAGGCTGTTACTGCCTGCCGCACGTAAACCGACATACGAACTACAGCCCGGCTGATCAGATACTGACTTTAAGTAACTGCCCCGCGTCTTCTTGAAGACAGCCAAGGACCTATTGGTAATCCCCCTTATGTATGCTGGGAGGCGGTTGAACAGTCTAGGGCCCCTGACACGTATTGTGTTGTCTCTTAGTGTACACGTGGCGCCCCTGCTTTTCATTGTGAAAATGTTGCATCTTCTCCCGATTCTTTTGCTTTCGTAGGGGTGATTTTTGTGTGCAAGTATTATATTAATCCCTCTAGGATTTTCCAAGTGTATCTTTTTCGGCTGCGTTCCAGGGAACACAAATCAAGGGACTTCAACCGTTCCCAGTAATTTAGATGCTTTATCATACTTATGTGTGCCGTGAAAGTTCTCTGTATATTCTCCAGCAATTTCGCCTGCCTTGAAGAGGGCAGTTAGTGTACAGTAGTATTCCAGCCTAGAGAGAACAAAAAATTTGTAGTCATCATGGGCTTGGCGTCCCTAGTTCTGAAAGTTCTCCTTATTCATCCTATCATTTTTCTTGCAGACGAAGTAGATACGTTGTTGTGGTCTTTGAAGGAGAGATCCTCTGATATTATCACTCCCAGGTCCTTCACATTAGTTTTTCGCTCTATTGTGTGGTTAGAATTTGTTGTATACCCTGATACAGTTTTAATTTCCTCAAGTTTTCCATATCTGAGTAGTTGAAATTTCTTCTTCATTGAACTTCATATTGTTTACTGTGGCCCATTTAAAGATTTGGTTGATGTCCACTTGGAGTCTTGCGGTATCTTCGATAAAGAACACGGTCATGGCAATTCGGGTGCCATTCACAAAGGAAGACACGGAGCTATAGCATACATCTCTGTCTATGTCAGATATAAGGATGAGGAACAGGATGGGAGCGAGTACTGTGGCTTGTGGAACAGAGGTTTTCACTGTAGCAACCTCAGACTTTATTCTGTTTACTACTACTATTTGTGTTCTTTTTGTTAAGAAGTTATAGATCTATCTACCAACTTTTCCTGTTATTCCTTTATCACGCATTTTGTACGCCTTTACACTGTGGTCGCACTTGTTTCCTCTAAAGCATCCAGGACCTTGTCATAGTGGTCCAGTAGCTGGGACAGGCAGGAGCGACCTGCTCTAAACCCGTGTTGCCCCGGGTTGTGTAATTGATGGGTATCAAAGTGGTTCGGCGGTCTTGCTTCTTAGAATCCTTTCAAAGATTTTTATAGGGCATGTTAACACTATCAGTCTGTAGTTTTTTGCAATTGCTTTACTGCCACGTTTGTGGAGTGGGGCTGTCTGTTGTTTTTAGTGACTGTGGGATGACCCCTGTGTCCATGCTCCCTCTCCATGGAATGCTAAAGGCAGTTCTTACCTGGGTGTCACCTTACACCTGATGTCAGTGTTTGCCTAGCAGTAAGTAGGTACCTGGGAGTTACTTTACACCTGCTCTCAGTGTTCACCTAACAGTAAGTAGGTACCTGGGTGTCACCTTATACCTGCTGTCCACGAGTAAGGGCCTGGGGCAGAGTGCATGTGCATGTCATTAATTGCCTTTTCGAAGTCTTGTGGTGTTAGGATAATATAAAAAATAACAAAAAAGGCACAATACCATGACTGGAACAATACACAAATAACCTGCATATAGAAGAGAAGAGCTTACGACGACGTTTCGGTCCGACTTGTACCTTGTTTATGTGGTTCATTATTATATTTTACCCCCTCTGTGTTCTTGCCCCTACCCTATGTGCTCCTCTGTCTTAGTATTTGACTGACTCCACTACTACTACCACCACTACTACCACTAATACTCTTCCACCACTTTCTCTTGTTCCCGCCCCTGTCGGCTGCCTATGTAAACTCCCTCCCTCCCTCCAATACTGGATGTTGTTTTCACCTTAGATTTGGCGTTACGGTTATATTACATATATTATTATATTACGGTTATATTACATATCAGATTGTTGTTAGTGAAGATGAGCTCCAACATATTTCCTAGTCTTGCAGGCTCTATTATTTGCTTGTTTAAGGTGATTTTGGAGCAGAGATTTAATAGCTCATGTGTGTGTGAAGTTTCATCTGAGCTGCATCCTGGGGTGATCTCTGCTAAAACATTAGTTGCTACATTCCTCCATTTAGGTATCTTAAGTTGAAATCCCCAAGCAGGTAGATGTTTTGGGCAGGAGTTGGGATATTTTCCAGACAGTGGTCAGTTTTCAAAAGCTGTTCCTGGAGTTGCTGGGAAGTTATATCCGAAAGTTTGTATAAAACCACAATGACAAGGTTTTGGTTTTCGATCTTTCCTGCCAAAACGTCAACTACATCATTTGAGGTGTTTAGTAGTTCTGAGCCAATGAGCGACTCTGTGATGTACAGGCCAACCCTTGTTGCCTGTTTAGTCTGTCACATCTGAAAAGGTTATAACCTGGGATCCATATTTCGTTGTCAAAATTAACCTTTATGTGGGTCTCTGTGAAAGCCGCAAACATTGCATTTGATTCCTTGAGCAGTCCTTTGATGTTAGAAATTTCGTAGTTTGTTGATGGCTTTAGACCCTGTATGTTTGCAAAGATAAATGTCGTTATATTGATGGAATTTACGGGGGCTTTGTTTACTGGCATTAATATCTGTTGTTCTGGAGTGGAGGCCAATGACTGCCCTCCACTCCAGAAGTGTTTGTTCAGTTGGTGTAGGATTTCTGTCATTTCTTGCCAGTCTTTTTTCCTTCCTGGCACTAAAAAGCCTCCTTCTCTGGAGAGGTTTTGCTCCTGTCTTTTGTTACCCATGGTCTAGGTGATCTGTATCTTCTTGTCCCCTTTAGATGGTGTGCCTGACAGTGTATGTTGTAGCATTGTTTTTCATGGACTGACGAGTGACACATTTCGAGGTGAAATAAGTTACAAGAAGAAGAGTTGCACCCTCTGTGGATAAATTCTCCAGAAAGGGGAGTATCAGCCCTTTCAGCCCCTTTTAGCCCTCTGAGGGACTCAGCCCTCCAGAGGGGCTGATAGCGTCTAGCTTCCTGATCAACAGTTTAATAATGACCACATATTTGTATCTTGCTATGGCAAAGAGAGTCATTTTCCTCAATTGTCTGTCACTCGTATACAATACCACTACTCTCAAGAGGCGTTGCATACGTGACCTCTGTGACGTTCCATCTCCAGCAGTATTGCTACTTTGTACCTCTGGAAATTGTATAACGTAGTCTTCACTTGTTTCATCACCACCGCCACTATCTCCATTTGGTGCACTGTCCTCCAGGACAACACCAGCTCCATCTGGTGCACTGTCCTCCAGAACAACACCAGCACCCACTGGTGTACTGTCCTCCAAGACAGCACCATCCGACCCACCCATTTTATTTTCCCAGCTGTTATACAAGGCTGTCATGTTCTCTAAGAAGGATATTTTGTTGGTGTTCTTATCTTTAAATATAGATGCAATTTCCTCCCACAGGTATATCTCACTTGGGCATACCAAAAATCATTTTCCCTGATTTTATATCAATAATGGTTGATGGTTTAAAGTTCCTGCATGACCCATGGGACCATTTACCACAGAAATTGCATGCAATCCAAGCATGACTTCGTCTGTTACTCTTTCTGCAGACTACACAGATTTACATGACGATGGTCATTTACAACTCCTGGCACACTTGAAAACTCTACAAGCTAGCTAGTATAAGCTTGGATAAGCTTACTATAAAAAAATATTTTACATGTTGGTATATATATTCTAGCTCAATTTATATGGATTTTGTGTATTTTCGTTTCAATCCCATACAACAATCTTTCCTCCTGGTACACTTGAACAGGTCTCCTGGGTAGGCTGGCTAGATAAGCTAGATAAGTTTGATATATATATATATATATATATATATATATATATATATATATATATATATATATATATATATATATATATATATATATATATATATATATATGTAGGTAGTAGGTTGGTAGACAGCAACCACCCAGGGAGGTACTACCATCCTGCCAGGTGACTGTGAAACAGAAACCTGAAACTGTTTTACATGATGGTAGGATTGCTGGTGTCTTTTTTCTGTCTCATAAACATGCAAGATTTCAGGTACGTCTTGCTACTTCTACTTACACTTAGGTCACACTACGCAAACATGTACACGTCTATGTATACACACTCATCTGAGTTTTCTTTGATTTTATCTTAATAGTTCTTGTTCTTAGTGCTTTTCCCTTTGATATCCATGGGGAAGTGGAATAAGAATCTTTCCTCCATAAGCCATGCGTGTTGTAAAAGTCAACTAAAATGCCGGGAACAATGGGCTAGTAACCCCTTTTCCTGTATAGCTTACTAAAAAGAAGAAGAAGAAAACCGTCAAAGTGGGATGTTTGAATGTGCGTGGATGTTGTGCGAATGATAAGAAAGAGATGATTGTAGAAGTTATGAATGAAAAGAAGCTGGATGTCCTGGCTTTAAGTGAGACAAAGCTGAAGGGGGTAGGAGAGTTTCAGTGGGGAGAAATAAATGGGATTAGATCAGGGGTTTCAAATAGAGTTAGAGCTAAAGAAGGAGTGGCAATAATGTTGAATAATCAGTTATGGCAGGTAAAGAAGGAATATAAATGTATAAATTCATGGATTATGTGGAGTAAAATAAAGGTTGGATGTGAAAAGTGGGTTACAGTAAGTGTTTATGCACCTGGAGAAGAGAGAAGTGTAGAGGAGAGAGAGAGATTTTGGGAAATGTTGAGTGAGTGTGTGGGGAGTTTTGAACCAAGTGAGAAAGTAATTGTGGTTGGGGATCTTAATGCTAAAGTGGGTAAAAATGTTGTGGATGGAGTAGTAGGTAAATTTGGGGTGCCAGGGGTAAATGTAAATGGGGAACCATTAATTGAGCTATGTGTAGAAAGAGGTTTGGTAATACGTAATACATATTTTATGAAAAAGAGGATAAATAAATATACAAGGTATGATATAGCACGTAAGGAAAGTAGTTTGTTGGATTATGTATTGGTGGATAAAAGGTTGATGAGTAGGCTTCAGGATGTACATGTTTATAGAGGGGCAACGGATATATCAGATCATTATTTGGTTGTAGCTACAGTTAGAGTAAAAGGTAGATGGGACAAAAAGAAAATGGCAACAGCAAGTAAGAGAGAGGTAAAAGTGTATAAACTAAGGGAGGAGGAAGTTAGGGTGAGATATAAGCAACTATTGGCAGAAAGGTGGGCTAGTACAAGTAGGAGTAGTGGGGGGGTTGAAGAGAGTTGGGATAGTTTTAAAAATGCAGTATTATAATGTGGGGCAGAAGTTTGTGGCTATAGGAGGGTGGGTGCAGGAGGAAAGAGGAGTGAGTGGTGGAATGAAGAAGTAAAGGGTGTGATAAAAGAGAAAAAGGTAGCTTATGAGAGGTTTTTACAAAACAGAAGTGTTAATAGAAGAGCAGAGTATATGGAGAGTAAAAGAAAGGTGAAGAGAGTGGTGAGAGAGTGCAAAGGAAGAGCGGATGAAAGAATGGGAGAGGCTCTGTCAAGAAATTTTGCTGAAAACAAGAAAACATTTTGGAGTGAGATAAACAAGGTAAGAAAGCCTAGGGAACGAATGGATTTTTCAGTTAAAAACAGAGTAGGGGAGTAAGTAGATGGGGAGCTGGAGGTATTGGGTAGATGGCGGGAATATTTTGAGGAACTTTTAAATGTCGATGAAAAAAGGGAGGCGGTAATTTCATGTACTGGCCAGGGAGGTACAACATCGTTTAGGAGTGAAGAAGAGCAGGATGTGAGTGTGGGGAGGTGCGTGAGGCATTACGTAGAATGAAAGGGGTAAAGCAGCTGGAATTGACGGAATCATGACAGAAATGTTAAAAGCAGGGGGATATAGTGCTGGAGTGGTTGGTATTTTTGTTTAATAAATGTATGAAAGAGGGAAGGTACCTAGGGATTGGCAGAGAGCATGTATAGTTCCTTTATATAAAGGAAGGGATAAAAGAGAGTGTAAAAATTATAGGGGAATAAGTTTACTGAGTATACCAGGTAAAGTGTATGGCAGGATTATTATTGAAAGAATTAGAGGTAAGACAGAGAGTAGGATTGCAGATGAGCAAGGAGGCTTTAGAGTGGGTAGGGGATGTGTAGATCAAGTGTTTACAGTGAAGCATATATGTGAACAGTATTTAGATAAAGGTAGAGAAGTTATTATTGCATTTATGGATTTAGAAAAGGCATATGATAGAGTGGATAGGGAGCAATGTGGCAAATGTTGCAAGTGTATGGAATAGGTAGTAAGTTACTGAAGGCTGTAAAGAGTTTTTATGAGGATAGTGAGGCTCAGGTTAGGGTGTGTAGGAGAGAGGAGATTACTTCCCGGTAAAAGTAGGTCTTAGACAGGGATGTGTAATGTCACCATGGTTGTTTAATATATTTATAGATGGGGTTGTAAAATAAGTAAATGCTAGGGTGTTGGGGAGAAGGGTGGGATTAAATTATGGAGAATTAAATGCAAAATGGGAGTTGACACAGTTACTTTTTGATGATGATACTGTGCTTATGGGAGATTCTAAAGAAAAGTTGCAAAGGTTAGTGGACGAGTTTGGGAGAGTGTGTAAAGGTAGAAAGTTAAAAGTGAACATAGATAAGAGTAAGGTTATGAGGGTATCAAACGATTTAAATAAAGACAAATTGGATATCACATTGGAGAGAGGGATTATGGAAGAAGTAAATGTTTTCAGATATTTGGGAGTTGACGTGTCAGCAGATGGGTTTATGAAGGATGAGGTTAACCATAGAATTGATGAAGGAAAAAAGGTGAGTGGTGCATTGAGGTATCTGTGGAGACAAAAAACGTTATCCATGAAGGCAAAGAAGGGAATGTACGAAAGTATAGTGGTACCAACACTCGTATATGGGTGTGAAGCATGGGTTGCAAATGCTGCAGCGAGGAGGAGGCTGGAGGCAGTAGAGATGTCCTGTCTGAGGGCAATGTGTGGTGTAAATATTATGCAGAAAATTCGGAATGTGGAAATTAGGAGAAGGTGTAGAGTTACTAAAAATATTTGTCAGAGGGCTGAAGAGGGGTTGTTGAGGTGGTTTGGTCATTTAGAGATAATGGATCAAAGTAGAATGACTTGGAAAGCGTATAAATCTGTAGGGGAAGGAAGGCGGGGTAGGGGTCGTCCTAGAAAATGATGGAGGGAGGGGGTAAAGGAGGTTTTGTGGGCGAGTGGCTTGGACTTCCAGCAAGCATGTGTGAGCGTGTTAGATAGGAGTGAATGGAGACGAAAGGTTTTTGGGACATGACGATCTGTTGGAGTGTGAGCAGGGTAACATTTTTTGAAGGGATTCACTGAAACCAGTTAATTGATTTAGTTGGACTTGAGTCCTGGAAATGGGAAGTACAATGCCTGCACTTTGAATGAGGGGTCTGGGATAGTGACAGCTGGGAGGGACTATTCTCAGCTGTCGTATCTGAGCTCCTCTGCAAAGACAGTGATTATGTATGAGTGTGGTGAAAGTATTTTTTGGGGGTGGGGATTTTCTTTCTTTTTGGGTCACCCTGCCTCGGTGGGAGACGGCCGACTTGTTGAAAAAAAAAATATATATATATATATATATATATATTTATATATACAGAGTTAATGATATTATCTGTATTGAATAATAGCATTAAAAGTAGCTGCCACATAGTTTTATTAAAGAACATCTAGGTTAGTGGATTATTATTTTAAATTATATATTATGCAAATTAACATTATTCTGTAAGACATTGTGTATACCTCATCTATCAGAATTTTGCTTTCGTGAGTAAATATTACTGATGTTTTATTTTTATATTCAAATAATTTTAATGATTTATTGATGTGTTTTTTGTAATATTGCACAGGAAGTAGTTGCAATTAATTTTGTCAAGTAGTCACCATCGTCGTTAAAAGCTGCGTTAATTCATTCATGAAAATAACCTTGACTCATCTGTTTACTACGTCTGAGTTACTTAATATTATTATTCTGTCCAGGTACTTTTTTCTTCAACTGTACCTTGTTTATTAAAAAGCAGAGCAATAACAGTTTTTCCTGGACAAGGAAAAAACATTGACTGGAACGTTAGAGGTATCGGGAAAATAGAGGAATATTTTGAGGAGTTGTTAAATGCTGATGAAGACAGGAAGCTGTGATTTCGTGTATAGGGAAAGGAGGAATAACATCTTGTAGGAGTGAGGAAGAGCCAGTTGTGAGTGTGGGGAAGTTCGTGAGGCAGTGGCTAGAATGAAAGGGAGTAAGGCAGCCGGGATTGATGGGATAAAGATAGAAATGTTAAAAGCAGGTGGGGATATAGTTTTGGAGTGGTGGGTGCTATTATTTAATAAATGTATGGAAGAGGGTAAGGTACCAAAGGGATTGGCAGATAGCGTGTATTGTTCCTTTGTATAAAGGCAAAGGGGGAATAAGTCTGTTGAGTGTACCTGGTAAAGTGTATGGTAGAGTTATTATTGAAAGAATTAAGAGTAAGACAGAGAGCAAAATAGCAGATGAACAAGGGGGCTTTAGGAAAGGTAGGGGGGTGTAGACCAAGTGTTTACAGTGAAGCATATAGGTGAACAGTATTTGAATAAGGGTAAAGAGGTTTTTGTGGCATTTATGGATTTGGAAAAGGCGTATGATAGGGTGGATAGGGGGGCAATGTAGCAGATGTTGCAGGTGTATGGAACGGGAGGTAGGTTACTGAAAGCAGTGAAGAGTTTTTATGAGGATAGTGAGGCCCAGGTTAGAGTGTGTAAGGCCCACTACAGTCCACTAAAAGTGGGCCTTAGACAAGGATGTGTGATGTCACCGTGGTTGCTCAATATATTTATAGATGGGGTTGTAAGAGAAGTGAATGCGAGAGTCTTGGCAAGAGGTGTGGGGTTAAAAGATAAAGAATGAAATACAAAGTGGGAGTTGTCACTGTTGCTTTTTGCTGATGACACTGTGCTTTTGGGAGATTCTGAAGAGAAGTTGCAGAGGTTGGTGGATGAATTTGGTAGGGTGTGTAAAAGAAGAAAATTGAAGGTGAATATAGGAAAGAGTAAGGTGATGAGGATAACCAAAAATTAGGTGACGAAAGATTGAATATCAGATTGGAGGGAGAGAGTATGGAGGAGGTGAATGTATTCAGATATTTGGGTCTATGAAGGATGAGGTGAATCATAGAATTGATGAGGGAAAAAGGGTGAGGGGAGCAATTCGGATAATGGTTTTTATGTACAGTCTGTTTCATATAGATAGGACATAAAAGGTGTTCATATATATTATGCATCTTAACAACTGTATATATTACATGCAAGACTTGTTTTCCAGTGTATATAATGTACCTTTATAACTTCGATGTATGTGGGTGAATAAGGTTTAATTGTGTATGGTACAGGTTTCTATTATGTGATGACGGGTTCTTTGTTTACGTTTTGATTATATATTACATAACTGCTCTGTTACATTGTATGCCTGTTGGCGCTTTTGTTTATTGTATATGTATTCTTAATGCTTTTAAATTAAAAAAAAAAAAAATTCGGAATCTGTGGAGACAAAGAACTTTGTCCATGGAAGTAAAGAGGGGAATGTATGAGAGTATAGTTATACCAACACTCTTATATGGGTGTGAAGCATGGGTGATGAATGTTGCAACGAGGGAAGGCTGGAGGCAGTGGAGATGTCATGTCTGAGGTCAATGTGTGGTGTGAATATAATGCAGAGAATTCGGAGTTTGGAAATTAGAGGAGGTGCGGGATTACCAAAAGTATTATCCAGAGAGCTGAGGGGGGGGTTGATGAGGTAGTTCGGACATGTAGAGAGAATGGAACGAGACAGAATGACTTCGAGAGTGTATAAATCTGTAGTGGAGGGAAGGCGGGGTAGGGGTCGGCCTAGGAAAGGTTGGAGGGAGGGGTGAAAGGAGGTTTTGTGTGCGAGGGCCTTGGACTTCCAGCAAGCATGTGTGAGCGTATTTGATAGGAGTGAATGGAGACAAATGGTTTTTAATACATGACGTGCTGTTGGAGTGTGAGCAAAGTAACATTTATGAAAGGATTCAGGGAAACCGGCAGGCCGGACTTGAGTCCAGAAGATGAGAAGTACAGTGTCTGCACGCTGAAGGATGGGGTGTTAGTGTTGCAGTTTTATAACTGTAGTGTAAAGCACCCCTCTGGCAAGACAGTGATGGAGTGACTGATGATGAAAGTTTTTCTTTTTCGGGCCACCCTGCCTTGGTGGGAATCGGCCTATGTGTTAATAAAATAAAAATAATAATAATAATATTTTTTTTTTTTTTATTAAACATCGGCCGATTCCCACCAAACAAGAAAATTTCACATCATTCACTCCATCACTGTCTTGCCAGAAGGAGTGCTTACATGGTTATAAAACTGAACATTACACCCTCCTTCAGAGTGCCGGCACTGTACTTCCATCTCCAGAACTCAAGTCCGGCCTGCCGGTTCCTGAATCCTTCATAAATGTTCTTGCTCACACTCACAGCATCAAGTATAAAAGCCATATGCCTCCATTCACTCCTATCAATAGTCACATGCTTGCTGAAATCAAG
Source organism: Cherax destructor (assembly GCA_009830355.1). Taxonomy (NCBI): domain Eukaryota; kingdom Metazoa; phylum Arthropoda; class Malacostraca; order Decapoda; family Parastacidae; genus Cherax; species Cherax destructor. The sequence goes on along the minus strand of WNWK01007565.1, from coordinate 686 downwards.
CCCTCGCACACAAAACTTCCTACCCCTCTCCACTTCCTAGGCCGACCCCTACCCGCCTTCCCTCCACTACGGGGTAGGGGTCGGCCTAGGAAAGGTTGGAGGAGGGGTAAAGGAAGTTTTGTGTGCGAGGGCTTGGATTTCCAGCAAGCATGTGTGAGCGTATTTGATAGGAGTGAATGGAGGCATATGGTTTTTAATACTTGACGTGCTGTTGGAGTGTGAGCAAAGTAACATTTATGAAGGGATTCAGGAAACCGGCAGGCCGGACTTGAGTTCTGGAGATGGGAAGTACAGTGCCGGCACTCTGAAGGAGGGGTGTAAATGTTGCAGTTTTATAATAATAATAATAATAATAATAATAATATATATATATATATATATATATATATATATATATATATATATATATATATATATATGTCGTGCCGATTAGGTAAAACTTGCGATTTTGGCCTAAATAGCAACGCTCACCTTGCCATATAAGACAAGTGAAAATTTGTGTATGCAATAATTTCGCCAAAATCATTCTGAACATAACGAAAAATATATTTCATTGTGTTTGTCTATTATTATATTAATGTTAACGTATCTAAAATATATTTAGTTGGGTTAGGCTAAATTGAATTGCGCTTGTTGTAATAAGGTTAGGTAGGTTTTCAAAGTTTCTCTTGGTACAAAATTATAAA
>WNWK01007564.1:82500-92753 GCA_009830355.1 Cherax destructor | reverse complement strand
AGTATTGTTATTATACTAGTATAGCATCAACATATTGTAACTTGAAATAAAATATACAACTAGATTAAACTCAACCAATTTCTCTAGTATTGTCTTTTAATAGTATATATGATCATATTGTAATTTGAAATAATACATAACTAGAATAAACTCAATCAATTTCTAGCATTAAGTACTTAGTGAATAAGTCTTAGAATAAGCTGCCCCTAATGCCATGGCATGCCAGTGGCTCTCCTTGCATTACAGTTTTATAATTGTAACTACCAATAACAATGTACACTTGTAACTTGCATCGAAATAAAATATTATTATATTATTATTATTACTGTGTTATAACTGACAGTACTGTTATAACTCACAGTACTGTGTTATAACTCCAGTACTGTTATAACTCACAGTACTGTTATAACTCACAGTACTGTGTTATAACTCACAGTACTGTGTTATAACTCACAGTACTGTGTTATAACTCACAGTACTGTTATAACTCACAGTACTGTTATAACTCACAGTACTGTGTTATAACTCACAGTACTGTGTTATAACTGACAGTACTGTGTTATAACTCACAGTACTGTGTTATAACTCACAGTACTGTGTTATAACTCACAGTACTGTGTTATAACTCACAGTACTGTGTTATAACTCACAGTACTGTGTTATAACTCACAGTACTGTTATAACTCACAGTACTGTTATAACTAACAGTACTGTGTTATAACTCACAGTACTGTGTTATAACTCACAGTACTGTTATAACTCACAGTACTGTTATAACTCACAGTACTGTGTTATAACTCACAGTACTGTGTTATAACTCACAGTACTGTGTTATAACTCACAGTACTGTGTTATAACTCACAGTACTGTGTTATAACCACAGTACTGTTATAACTCACAGTACTGTGTTATAACTCAGTACTGTGTTATAACTCAAGTACTGTGTTATAACTCACAGTACTGTGTTATAACTCACAGTACTGTTATAACTCACAGTACTGTGTTATAACTCACAGTACTGTTATAACTCACAGTACTGTGTTATAACTCACAGTACTGTGTTATAACTCACAGTAATGTGTTATAACTCACAGTACTGTGTTATAACTCACAGTACTGTGGTATTCAAATTCAAATTCAAATTCAAATTCAAATTTTTATTTCATGTAATACAAGGTGGGGGTACTTATAGTTATACATTAAAGTTGATATTACAAGATGGCTAATAATATGCTCTAGGTATGCCTAGGCATACCTAGGGTAACATTTTGCGAAGGGATTCGGGGAAACCAGTTAATTGATTTAGTTGGACTTGAGTCCTGAAATGGGAAGTACAATGCCTGCACTTTAAAGGAGGGGTCTGAGATAGTGACAGCTGGGAGGGACTTTTCTCAGCTGTCGTATCTGAGCTCCTCTGCAAAGACAGTGATTATGTATGAGTGTGGTGAAAGTGTTGAATGATGATGAAAGTATTTTCTTTTTGGGGATTTTCTTTTTTTGGGTCACCCTGCCTCGGTGGGAGACGGCCGACTTGTTGAAAAAAAAAAAAAAAAAAATGCCTAGGCTTTTCAGGCAGTCTTATGATAGGTCTTACTCAATAGCTATACAATGGATATACAGATTGTAAGGTTAGGTTAGGTTTACAAAATTTAGGTACTGGAATTTAAACATTGAGAATTTAACAATTAGTATAAAAGTTAGCAATTAGTTTATATATTAATGATAAAGGTGATATATTGGCATAATATAGTTTCTATATTGGAGTATCTTAGGCAAACTTATGACTAGCTTAAGTATTATGGAGCAATAATTGTATTAGAATTTTGGTTAGAACTGTGCAAATTAAGGGAATCACAGATATCAATAAGTGTATTTTGCTGTGGTTAGTAATGTGCAAATTAAAGAGAATCACAGATATCAATAAGTGTATTTTGCTGTGGATATGTGCAAGATAAAGTAGTTTTCGTATGGTTAACTACCGGTTGGGTGCGTAAGTGAGATAAGATGTTTTTTAACGGTGCTTTTGAAAATGGAGGTTGTGTCTGCAGTTCTAGAGTTTTCAGGCAGGGAGTTCCAGATTTTAGGCCCATTTATGCGCATTGAATTTTTGTATAGATTTAGTCGGACACGGGGAATGTCAAAGAGATGTTTATGTCTGGTATTATGTCTATGGGTCCTGTCACAACTGTCAAGAAAGTGTTTTAGCTCAGGGTTAAAGTTGGAATTAATGGTTCTATAAATGTAGATAGCAGAGTAGTAAGTATGGATGTTCTGGACAGTGAGTAGGTTTAAGTCTTTGAAGAGTGGGGGGGTGCTGCCTAGCATTGGATTGTGTGATAATTCTTACTGCGGCTTTTGTTGGGTTATTATTGGCTTTAGGTGGGTAATTGCTGTTGATCCCCATGCACAAATGGCATATGTGAGGTAGGGATAGATGAGTGAGTAGTATAGTGTGAGTAGGGCTGATTGTGGTACATAATACCGTATCTTTGAGAGGATCCCCACAGTTTTGGACACTTTCTTTGTTATGTGTTGGATATGGGTGCTGAATTTCAGGCTGCTGTCAAGGTGAAGGCCCAGGAACTTGCCCTCGTTATGTCTAGCAATAGGTGTAGAGTTGATCTTAATGTTTAATTGTGGATCATCTGTTCTGTTGCCAAACATAATATAGAAGGTCTTATCAGTGTTGAGTGTAAGTTTATTGGCAGTCATCCATGTTGATATTTTTATTAATTCGTCGTTAACAATGGTATTAAGCGTGGCAAGGTTTGTGTGGAGATGACATAAGTTGTATCGTCAGCAAAGAGTATTGGTTTCAGGTGTTGTGATACATTGGGAAGATCATTGATGTATAAGAGGAAGAGCAGGGGACCAAGGACACTTCCCTGCGGTACGCCGGTGTCTAGTGGTAGTGTCGTGGAGGATGTGTCTTTAATAGTGACATACTGGTACCTATTAGTGAGGTAGGATTTGAGGTATGCTGTGCATGACCTCTTATTCCATAGTGGTCAAGTTTGTGGAGTAGGATGCCGTGGTTTACTGTGTCAAAAGCTTTCCTTAAGTCAATAAAAAGTCCTAGTGGATATTCCTTATTTTCAAGTGCTGTGTAAAGCAGGTCTATCATTTTTACTATTGCATCGTTAGTGCTTTTATTTTTCCTGAAGCCAAATTGGCAGGGGTTGAGTATGCTTTGTGTCGTTATAAACGAGTATAATCTCTTGTGCACAAGTTTCTCGAATATTTTGGATAGCAATGGTAGATTTGATATAGGCCTATAGTTATTTACGTCTGTAGGGTCACCACCTTTGTGTATTGGTGTAACCCTTGCTGTTTTGAGTAGTGTTGGGAAGGTGCTAGATTCTAATGATTTGTTAAAAGTAAAGAAATAGGATATGAAAGGACATGAGCAGCTCGTTTGTATATTAAGGGTGGAACTTGAGACAGATGTCCTGATTTATTTTTAAGTGACTTGATTATCATGGAGACTTCAGTGGGTTCTGTAGGTGCAAGATATAAGGAGGATGGGAAATTCCCATCTAGGTAATCACTTGCTCGGGTATTGGTATCTGGAATTTTACTGGCAAGATTTGATCCTATAGTTGAGAAGAAGTCATTTATCTTGTTTACTGTATCAATAGGCTGTAGTGGTGTTTCGTTTGGTTTAGTTAGGACAATATCCCTATTTTTTTCAGTTTGTGGGTGCCCATAATCTGTGAGAGTGTTTTCCAGGTCTTTTTATATCTCCTCTTGTTTCAGTGAATCTGCTGGAGTAGTACAATTGTTTGGTTTTTTATTAGTTTGGTGAGAACTGATGAATAGTGTTTAACAAACTCCTTATGTATGAATCCCCGTCTATATTGCTTCTCATATTGATGTTTCTTGTTAATGGATTTTAGTAAGTTGTTAGTTAGCCATGGGCAGCCTAACCGTTTATTCGTAATCTGTTTCATTTTTATAGGACAATGTTTGTTGTATAGTCTATGTAATTTATTAAGAAAGGTGTCTGTCCACTCATCGATACCCTTGGCATTTGGGAATTCTATAGCCCAGTCAACTGTGTCTAGCTCTGTTGTGAAGTTATTTATTGAAGCTTGGTCATGGAGTCGGAATGAAACTTTGGTGTATTCTAGGGGCGGTTTACTAATGTTTGTTAAGAGGAAGGTGGGGTAGTGGTCTGTGGTGCTGTCTGTTATTATCCCCGATTTAAGGGGGGCTAGGATATTGGTCCATATATGGTCGATTATGGTTGCACTCGTATCAGTAAGCCTGGTTGGTTTGGTTATTGTTGGTATGAGAAGTGTGTTGTTCATATTGTTGATGAAATCGGTTACTGGCTGGTCATCTGGTAGGCCAAGGTTGATGTTGAAGTCTCCAGCTAAGATAAGGTGGTGTTTGTTCAATTGGTTGTTTGTTATTTGCGTTTTTAGTTGATCGCTAAAACTTGGGATGTTTGTATGAGGCATCCGGTAAATGGCCCCGATGGTTATGGGAGTCTTAAGGTTTTGTGCAGTAAATTTAGCAAAAATATATTCTCCATATTCATCATTATAGCAAATGGAGTCACAGCAGGATATTTCATTAAAGTAATAGATTGCAATACCTCCCCGCTTGATGTGGTCTGCAGTTGTGTATTGCTGTGTATCCTGGCAGCGAGTAGATATCTATTGTATCCTGCTTAAGCCAGGTTTCAGTAAGGACAATACATGTGAAGGTTGTTTTTAGGGAACCAAGGAGGGCAAGGAGGTCATCATAGTGTTTGCTTAAGGATCGGACATTGTAGTTAAGAACTGTTATACTTTTAGTAGTGTTTAGGACAGTGTGGGCTTGTGATGCTGTGTAGTAGAGGCAGTTATTTTCCAGTAAATTTTGAATGGGTGTTCGATTAAATAGGTTTAGATCAGGGTCGACGTGATCATTCATCATTTAGGTTAAATAGTGATTTTGTTATATCATGTATAGTGTGGTGAGTTATAGTACTGATATCTGTTGTAAGGGAATGTTTTGGTAAGTATATAACTAATGCACATTGGTCAAATAGAGTATAGTAACAAATAAACATAGTGGTCTTGGTATTGAGTATGTATTAAGCTAGTATGAAATAAAAAATTAGATATAAACTAATGAGATACAATTATCAAAAACAATGTAGCACCAATGAGTTTGGTATTGGTTATGTATTAAGCTAGAATGAAATATAGTACAGTAAAATTAAAGAAAAATTTAGATATAAACTAATAAGATTAAAATACTAATAATAATGTAGCACCAATGAGTTTGGTATTGGTTATGTATTAAGCTAGAATGAAATAAAGTACAGTAAAAACTTACAAATTTAGTTAATCTATTAAGTTTAAGTTACAAAATTGGGTAGCACCAATGAGTTTGGTGTTGGTTATTTAATAAGCTAGAAGGTAATTAGATATAAACTAATAAGATAAAATTACTTATAACAATGTAGCACCAATGAGTTTGGTAATGGTTATGTATTAGGCTAGAATGAAATACTGTACAGTACTGTGTTATAACTCACAGTACTGTGTTATAACTCACAGTACTGTGTTATAACTCACAGTACTGTGTTATAACTCACAGTACTGTGTTATAACTCACAGTACTGTGTTATAACTCACAGTACTGTGTTATAACTCACAGTACTGTGTTATAACTCAGTCTGGTGCAAATCCCCAGAAGCTGCCGCGACCTTCCTGCTTATTTCCTCCTCCGCCTCTTCCTCCTCCTCCTCCTTTTCTTCCTCCACCTCCTCCTCCTCTTCTTCCTCCTCCTCCTCCTCTTCCTCAACCTCCTCTTCTTCTTCTTCCTCCTCCTCTTCCTCCTCATCTTCTTCCTTCTCATCCTCTTCCTCCTCTTCTTCTTCATCCTCCTCCTCTTCTTCTTCCTCCTCCTCTTCTTCTTCATCCTCCTCCTCTTCTTCCTCCTCCTCCTCTTCTTCCTAATCCTCCTCCTCTTCTTCTTCTTCCTCCTCCTCCTCTTCTTCTTCCTCCTCCTCCTCCTCTTCTTCCTCCTCCTCCTCCTCTTCTTCTTCCTCCTCCTCCTCCTCTTCTTCTTCATCCTCCTCCTCTTCTTCTTCCTCCTCCTCCTCCTCCTCTTCTTCCTAATCCTCCTCCTCTTCTTCTTCTTCCTCCTCCTCTTCTTCTTCCTCCTCCTCCTCTTCTTCCTCCTCCTCTTCTTCCTCCTCCTCCTCTCCTCCTCCTCCTCTTCTTCTTCCTCCTCCTCTTCTTCTTCCTCCTCCTCCTCTTCTTCTTCTTCCTCCTCCTCTTCCTCTTCCTCCTCCTCTTCTTCTTCCTCTTCTTCTTCCTCCTCCTCCTCTTCTTCTTCTTCCTCCTCCTCTTCTTCTTCCTCCTCCTCTTCTTCTTCCTCCTCCTCCTCATCTTCTTCTTCCTCCTCCTCCTCCTCCTCTTCTTCCTCCTCCTCCTCCTCTTCTTCCTCCCCCCCACACCTCTCCTACAATACAAAGGGAGATGCATTTTTATTCCAGCACATGACCTTTAATGTTGAGCTGTAAATCCTGGAGCATCACTGCCACCCGCTGCGGCACCACCTGCCACCGTCTGCCACTCTCACTCACACTGTCTGCCACTCACACTGTCTGCCACTCACACTGCCTGCCACTCTCACACTGTCTGCCACTCACACTGACTGCCACTCTCACACTGTCTGCCACTCACACTGCCTGCCACTCTCACACTGTCTGCCACTCTCACTCACACTGTCTGCCACTTACACTGCCTGCCACTCTCACACTGTATGCCATTCTCACACTGCCTTAGGCACTGTCTGCCATTCTCACACTGCCTGTCTCCCGCTCTCACTCACACTGTCTGTCACTCACTGATGCTGCCACTCTCACTCACACTCACATTGCCTGCCACTCTCACACTGTCTGCCACTCTCACACTACCTCAGGCAGTGTCTGCCATCCTCACACTGCCTCAGGCACTGTCTGCCATTCTCACACTGCCTTAGGCACTGTTTGCCATTCTCACACTGCCTTAGGCACTGTCTGCCATTCTCACACTGCCTCAGGCACTGTCTGCCATTCTCACACTGCCTCAGGCACTGTCTGCCATTCTCACACTGCCTCAGGCACTGTCTGCCACTCTCACACTGCCTCAGGCACTGTCTGCCACTCTCACACTGCCTCAGGCACTGTCTGCCATTCTCACACTGCCTCAGACACTGTATGCCATTCTCACACTGCCTTAGGCACTGTCTGCCATTCTCACACTGCCTCAGGCACTGTCTGCCATTCTCATACTGCCTCAGGCACTGTCTGCCATTATCACACTGCCTCAGGCACTGTCTGCCATTATCACACTGCCTCAGGCACTGTCTGCCATTCTCACACTGCGTCAGGCACTGTCTGCCATTCTCACACTGCGTCAGGCACTGTCTGCCATTCTCACACTGCCTCAGGCACTGTCTGCCATTCTCACACTGCGTCAGGCACTGTCTGCCATTCTCACACTGCCTCAGGCACTGTCTGCCATTCTCTCACTGCCTCAGGCACTGTCTGCCATTCTCACACTGCTTTAGGCATTGTCTGCCATTCTCACAGTGCCTCAGGCACTGTCTGCCATTCTCGCACTGCCTCAGGCACTGTCTGCCACTCTCAAACTGTCTGCCACTCTCAAACTGTCTGCCACTCTTACACTGTCTGTCACTTTCACTTACACTGTCTGCCACTCTCACTTGGGTTTGAGAAGGACCTGCCTAGTATGGGCCAGTAGACTTGCTGCAGTGACTCTATTTCTACAAGTACATGATACAACTTATACAGACCAAAGCTGACACCACTGACATACTATATAGAAAGCCCCTTGTTATGCAGAGCATTACGGGTAACTTAGGTTAATTTTGTCCCACCTACTTACTGTTAGGTGAACAGGAAAGGCAGATGTAAGGTGACTAACACCCAGGTACCTAATTACTACTAGGTGAACAGGGACAGCAGGTGTCTTAAAGAAACTCGCCCAATAAGGTGAGTTGAGAGGTCAGTAGGGTGAGTTGAGAGGTCAGTAGGGTGAGTTGTGAGGTCAGTAGGGTGAGTTGTGAGGTCAGTAGGGTGAGTTGTGAGGTCAGTAGGGTGAGTTGAGAGGTCAGTAGGGTGAGATGAGAGGTCAGTAGGGTGAGTTGTGAGGTCAGTAGGGTGAGTTGAGAGGTCAGTAGGGTGAGTTGAGAGGTCAGTAGGGTGAGTTGTGAGGTCAGTAGGGTGAGTTGTGAGGTCAGTAGGGTGAGTTGAGAGGTCAGTAGGGTGAGTTGAGAGGTCAGAAGGGTGAGTTGAGAGGTCAGTAGAATGAGTTGAGAGGTCAGAAGGGTGAGTTGAGAGGTCAGTAGAATGAGTTGAGAGGTCAGAAGGGAGTGTTGAGAGGTCAGTAGGGTGAATTGAGAGGCCAGAAGGGTGAGTTGAGAGGTCAGTATGGTGAGTTGAGGTCAGAAGGGTGAGTTGAGAGGTCAGTATGGTGAGTTAAGAGGCAGAAGAGTTAGTTGAGAGGTCCGAAGGGTGAGTTGAGAGGTCAAAAGGGTGACTTGAGAGGTCAGTAGGGTGAGTTGAGAGGCCAGTAGGGTGAGTTGAGAGGCCAGAAGGGTGAGTTGAGAGGTCAGTATGGTGAGTTGAGGTCAGAAGGGTGAGTTGAGAGGTCAGTATGGTGAGTTGAGAGGCAGAAGAGTGAGTTGAGAGGTCAGAAGGGTGAGTTGAGAGGTCAAAAGGGCGACTTGAGAGGTCAGTAGGGCGAGTTGAGAGGCCAGTAGGGTGAGTTGAGAGGCCAGAAGGGTGAGTTGAGAGGTCAGTATGGTGAGTTGAGAGGCAGAAGGGTGAGGAATACCATTGACATGCAACCGGGCTCTGGTATTTATTATATAGTAAATCTTTTTATTTCTCAAAATAGGAAAGATCAGCAGTGTTGCTACACTATTCTGTATGATAGTTACACAGTGGGAACACCAGCAGTGTGTTGCTACACTATTCTGTATGATAGTTACACAATGGGAACACCAGCAGTGTGTTGCTACACTATTCTGTATGATAGTTACACAATGGGAACACCAGCAGTGTGTTGCTACACTATTCTGTATGATAGTTACACAGTGGGAACACCAGCAGTGTGTTGCTACATTATTCTGTATGATAGTTACACAGTGGGAACACCAGCAGTGTGTTGCTACACTATTCTGTATGATAGTTACACAATGGGAACACCAGCAGTGTTGCTACACTATTCTGTATGATAGTTACACAGTGGGAACACCAGCAGTGTGTTGCTACATTATTCTGTATGATAGTTACACAGTGGGAGCACCAACAGTGTGTTGCTACACTATTCTATATGATAGTTACACAGTGGGAACACCAGCAGTGTGTTGCTACATTATTCTATATGATAGTTACACAGTGGGAACACCAGCAGTGTGTTGCTACATTATTCTGTATGATAGTTACACAGTGGGAGCACCAACAGTGTGTTGCTACACTATTCTGTATGATAGTTACACAATGAGAACACCAGCAGTGTGTTGCTACATTATTCTGTATGGTATTTACACAGTGGGAGCACCAACAGTGTGTTGCTACACTATTCTATATGATAGTTACACAGTGGGAACACCAGCAGTGTGTTGCTACATTATTCTGTATGATAGTTACACAGTGGGAACACCAGCAGTGTGTTGTTACATTATTCTGTATGATAGTTACACAATGGGAACACCAGCAGTGTGTTGCTACATTATTCTGTATTGTATTTACACAGTGGGAGCACCAACAGTGTGTTGCTACACTATTCTATATGATAGTTACACAGTGGGAACACCAGCAGTGTGTTGCTACATTATTCTGTATGATATTTACACAGTGGGAGCACCAACAGTGTGTTGCTACACTATTCTATATGATAGTTACACAGTGGGAGCACCAATAGTGTGTTGCTACACTATTCTATATGATAGTTACACAGTGGGAACACCAGCAGTGTGTTGCTACATTATTCTGTATGATAGTTACACAGTGGGAACACCAGCAGTGTGTTGCTACATTATTCTGTATGATATTTACACAGTGGGAGCACCAACAGTGTGTTGCTACATTATTCTGTATGATAGTTACACAGTGGGAGCACCAACAGTGTGTTGCTACATTATTCTATATGATAGTTACACAGTGGGAACACCAGCAGTGTGTTGCTACAGTATTCTATATGATAGTTACACAGTGGGAACACCAGCAGTGTGTTGCTACA